>SJJU01010126.1:0-14642 GCA_012932125.1 Conopomorpha cramerella | reverse complement strand
GAAGAATGACACCTTACATTACCCTTCAAACTTACACCTCAAATAGCAAGCTCATGATAATATTGTTCGTTTTAAGTCACTAAAATACAAATGTTCACTTTACCTTACGCAAAACCAGTTAATATTTTTATGATATCTAAGTACACACTAGCTTTCCACTTGAGTAATTATTTGTACAATATTATTTCGCAGTATATTGACCTGTGGCCTCGGTCACCTTGTAGGATTAACAGAAAATACACGGAGTTAGAATTTTGTGTTTAACTTTTGTATGGAGTCTGTTTTCTGCGCAGTACAGTCGGAAGGTCTTCAAGTCACTGGGCTGAATAGGTTTCTAATGAACAAGTGTGCTCCATCGTAGACCACATCGCTGCTTAAAATCAGGCAGGATGGTGGTTAAATGCTTGTTTATAGTGATAAAAAAAATGCATATGAGTGTAGTGTACAAAACTCACGCACGGTGCAGGCAGAGACAAGTACTCTCAGTACTTTTTTCTGCGCCCATTGTGTTTGCTGAACCATCATAACTCGGAATGTGCTAGCCTCAAAGACGCGTTTAGAGAGTATTTCTTTAGCATTTTTTATTGATATTAAATGTTTGAAATGGGTATTATAGCGCGAAGATTAAAAAAAGATAAGCATTCAGCTTACCTTCGTTGTTTGCCCGACGTTTCAGTCAGCAGTTTCAGTTTGCAGTCAGCTCGCGACCACGACACATGTAACTGTGTCGAAACGTCGGGCAAACAACGAAGGTAAGCTGAATGCTTGTCTTTGATTAATCTTCGCGCTATAATACCCGTTTTAAACATTGAATATCATGTCAGTGCGCGTTTCCTTAAAAAAATATTTTTTATTGGTCGTAAAAATTGCAACGTTCTTCGATTGGTACATACTAAATCTGGTCGAACTGAGAAAACTCTAGAGTATAAATAACAGTGGACGAATGAAGGTTCATCGATGCATGGAAGGGATAATAACTCCGGCATTGACTCAATTATAATTTTGGTTGAATGTGTTTTTCAAAGTTAACCAATGATTTGTTTTATAGGAACTTGCTTATGCTTCATTAAGTTTTCTGAAATTTAAGCTGTATCGCACAGTTAGAACAAAAGTGACACAAAACAAAATGTGTCTTCTTATGAAATTGAACCTTAAGATAAAAGATAGAGAAGAAAACTTAAATTACAAAATCGGTATGTTTCGTATTGTGTCTTTCTTTTCTAACTATTCGATATGTCCACCAGTAGTCACATATGGTGTACAAGTGCAGTTGTCCTTTTTTTCAACATTGATATTTAACACATTGGCGGACAGTAAAATAGACACATTAGATGTTTTATTGTTATGGCGCCTATAGGCGTTTACTCTCCGGGAAAGAGTTAAGATTGCTCGTAAAAACTGCATAATGTTATTGAAACCTATTCTAAAATCATATTGTGACTTCACTCTTTAAATAAATCATACTATTGCAATAAAAAAAAATATTCCGTAATGTTCTTGTTTAGAATTCTTATCTCGGAATCGTGATCATCAATTTTATTATTATAAAAGTTTAGACAGCGTATTTGAGCTCCAATCGGTAGCACAAAAAGAGCCTTTTTGCCTACCCCGCTAAAGAATAAAATAAATAAATAAATATTTTACAACAACACACACATTGACTTCATCCCATGTTAAGTAGCTAAAGCACTTGTGTTATGGAAATCAGACAACGAACGAACATATATCATTTTTTTTTTCATTTAAATATATACTTGTATAAATAAAACGCCCAGACACGTCCAACAAGTACTTTTAAGCTCATTACCTAAGCACCTGTCAGCGGTGGGAATCGAACCCACGACCCAACAGAGCAGTGGCACACATGCTGACCACTACACCAACGGGCCCGTCGAGGTATAGGATGATGAAGTGTTTTAGTTTCGACAGAAACCTAAATGTTCATCAACGTAGCCCAACGAACATGGAAGTGTCATCACGTCTACTAAGGCTTCCATGTCAGAAGTGGCTTCATGATAATGATGATGATGACAAGCATACAAGGGCAATGCCCCCGCTGAGTCAGCTGTAACGAGCGCTGTCACCGCGTGCGTGTGCGCAGCAATTTGCGGTTACATTAGTAACTGTCCGCGATTGCCAATTTGTTTCGCGTATTGATTTATAATCTACGCATCTTAATAGTATACTGTTGAAATAAGATAAATAATACTATTCAATATATTTTTCATCGTAATGTTGTGTGAAAAATAGTACTTATTTGATAGATCATAGGATTACGGATAGAAGTGCATTTCACGTCACGTCCCAAAGAAATTGTTGTCATGTAATAGACCAAGATGATCATGGAAATCATTGGGGGAGGCCAGTCGCCCAGCAGTGAGCGTCATGTGGCTGATGAAGATCATTATGTTGAAAGTGATTGGATAAAAGTACACACATCACATCACGAGACTTAAGAGCTTTTAATCCCATATTTTCCAAAGTTGAGTGAGTTGATATCTCATCCAGTTTTGTCTATAAGCATCAGTTGCATTATAGAGGTATAGTCTATCTTTCAATTCCACGGACCAATTTGACAGATCCCATGCAAACATTTTTGTACTCTGATGCGATCGAATTAGAGTATATTTTACGAGATGGAGATCTTTGACAGATCGTATTCAATTTTCAGTTTAATTTTCATAGAAATAAAGTATCATATTGCACGCATAGAAACTGTCAAATTTGTCCTTCGAATTAAAAAATAGACTTTAGATTTACATGCAAAAAGTATTTTTTTGTGACAACTATATTGGTTTTTAATTGAACGCTTCACCTGTCAAAAAGCTTAATTTCCTCCATTAGAAGAAGAAGCATGCGATGAAAAGAAAGCTTTTGGATGTGCTTAAGTTTTTCACTCTTTATCAATAAAGATGTTCTTAATTTTGAGATAATAGGTTTCGGAAGAACTTTTTGAAAGTATTTCACATCATCATCATCAGCTCGTATTCGTCCACTGCTGGACATAGGTCTCTCCAATTGCACGGCACAAAGTCATTACGCTGAAGAAAAATATCGTGGGAAAATCCGCATGCCAATTCAAATCAAATTATACGAATCCAGATTCCTGATGTTTAGGCCGAAGGTGGCGTGAAAAGTACTCGAAACCGGAGGTCATGTATGAAGAGATGTATGAATGTAGATGAAGCGAAAGGGGTATTGTCAGGACCGTGACAAATGGAGATCTGTAGTCTCTGCCTACCCCTCTGGGAGACAGGCGTGAAGTGTATGTATGTATACGAATCCAATAATGGTAATGTACACAACGACTGAGCTAGTGTCAATTTGAATAGAGCTTACGTGAACCTATGCTTTTTCTATTTGAGGCATAACGATATTTAAGTGTTGAGGATAAACAATTTTATTGAATCCCGCGAATCGAAATCCTTCGCATAATAGTTAAAACGCATAAATTGTTAATTATTTTAGTACATGAATGGTTTATGAAATACTAACCCGGCAAATTTTGCTTTCCCAATATACATTATTAACAGTGTTTCCCTGCTATTATATGCATTAATACTTATAAACCTTCCTCAAGAATCACTCTATCTATTAAAAAAAAAACGCATCAAGATAATATGGCCGGCATTACCCGTAGAACCGATGACCGTTGGGGCAAACGAGTTCTCGAGTGGAGACCGCGTCTCGGCAAACGGAGTGCAGGACGCCCTCAGGCAAGGTAGACTGATGATATACGCAAGATGGCACGAGGAAGTTGGACGCGAGAAGCCAAAAACAGATCACAGTGGCGTGCAATTGGAGAGGCCTATGTCCAGCAGTGGTCAAATATGGGCTGATGATGATGCATCAAGATCCGTTACGTACTTTTAAAGATCTAAGCATACATAGGGACATACAGCGGGAGGCGATTTTGTTTTATACTATGTATTGATGATTTGATCCCAAGAAAAATAGTACCTACACACTCATTCCTAGAGCAAAACTAATGTGATCCATTTGCAACAGTTGAATCTCCAAGACATGATACAAAAATGTTCAATGGAAATGTATGCATCCGGCAAACTATATTGTCTTCAAACTATTGAACTGGCAAAAGCATTTTTAAATGCATAACGTATTTGGTCATCTTACAGAAAGTATGTGGTAACATTACAATTCTGTATTGTATTTTTTTCATCTTTGTCGCTTGTTGAATGAAGTCGAAAGTTTTGCTTTTAAAATTTTGCATAATCTGACAATGCGTACGGAACTGAAATGTGTTGCAAAATATTTTCTCTTCGCCTGTCACTGTTACAATTGCATAATTTGGTACTTATTGTATCCTTATTTGTCTGAGTCAGTTTTTCTTGCTTGCATACAGTGTGCAGAGTTTTATTTTTAGTTGCACTTCTTTCTTTGGTATACATTACTCATTCTTAAATTTTTTCATCTCAAACTAGCGTGCCTTTAGGAATAACCATGACGTTTATTTCACAGATTTTGGTTCCAACTTCATCGTAGACCACATCGCTGCTTAACATCAGGCAGTGTTCAAACGTTTGTTCATTGTGTTCAAAACTACTGCCATTCAGGTAATATTTGGTACGGAGAAGTTGGAATCAAAATCCATCATGGAATTCCCGATTGTTAACCTTCTTTTCTCAACGGAACTGCCTAAATCTAGTAAAGACTATGCATCAATATTACACGAGGTGCACTAGAGGAATCCGTTGTTTCTCGCGTGGCAACGAACAGTTGATTCTAATCCAGTTATCGAGACCAGCAACCAGAACCATAAACTGGCGGCTGATTTGTAATTATAATTCCTAACCTAAATACAAACCATTTGTAACAGTTAAACGATGTTCGACTGGACTCGGACCTGTTCACCTAAACCGTTGGATGGCTTACATACGGTTACCGCACTATCAATTTCTCTTTCGTATTGATTATTGTGTACCTATGCGTACATCGTATCATTTGAGGTCGTCGATGTGATTTCAGTTTCATGATGTCACGCATGCACTCTGCGCTGGGCGACAAGCGAGCTAGGTGCATAATTTATGCGAACGCTGTCGGTAATATGCGCTCGGCGTACGCGCACACGCGACCGCCTAACAGTAAGTTTAAGTCGGCCTCATGGAACCCCACTTGAATTCTAATATCGCCGGTCCCAATTAACACGGCCAGTCAACGATGGATTTTCTATTTTCCACACGTAAAAGAAACCGCGTGCCTGCCGCGACGAAAACTCATACGCGATCCGCGAACAAACAGTTACAACTAATTAGTCAACGGGTGGACGTATTGCGATGTTCCTGTTTGCCGAATTCTTTGCGAATGTTGTTTGTTGCGTTGCGTAACTGTTTCGAAACGTGCATACGAATTTCACTGAGGACGATGGACCCCGGATCTGTTCTCAGGCGGAAGTCGGGACCACTTGTCGTGTGTTACAAGAGAACTGCCGTCAGCTCAAAACGGGTTTTTATTTGGGTCGAATACTCTACGCTACTCTCCCCGCATTTCACGACGGCAAACATTTAAAAATTTCTCTTCTCGCATATCATTATGTCGTTTTCACTTGTACTCGGTTCGGCCACGTCAATATTTTCGTGTGTGCCCGTCTCAGTGAGAGTAAATAATATGTATCGATTTACTTTCTATAGGATCGTGTAGGGAGATAGCATCTCGTTGCGGCCGCTGACTTCGTAGTCAAGGTTGTTCGGGATTCGGTATTATCAGCACAAGGTCAAAGAAAGTGTCAAGGCTGTGTAGAAATCGTAGGTACGGGTTCGTACGGGCGGGAAAGTTGGAGCTTGGTGCTGTAGAGGACGACCCCGTGACACACATCGACGGAACCAGTTCCGCGGAGCGTCCGCCGCTAACGGCACCTAGCTCTCATCAGGTAGGATCGGGAGAAAGGGACTGCTTGTGCGTTATATATCAAATACATCGGTCAAAATACTAGTTAGTCGTCATAAACGTATGTACACTATATACCTGATCCATATAAATACACATGTACATAATAATAGGTACTTATAATACTTATGATAAGGGACATAAAGGAGAAAATATAAATACTTGAATCTATTGACTAGTATACATTTATTACAACAAACAAAATTAAATTAATATCACTAGATAATGTCACTGCAGCTGACAATGAAATGATAGCCAACTAGTTTCCTGACCGATATAACATATTTACATTTGCTGCAAGCCTTTGACAGACGCACATCAGTTTTGTAAAGGTGATGTAAAAAATTCCACACGACAAATTAAGAACAATAGATTTATTTCCAATAACTGCCACGAGACCAGTGTGACATGATCTAGACATTAATTTAACTTTTCTCGCATTTATCATACACTTGCACACGTCAGACACACTCACTTAATAAATAGAATAAATTATTAGAATAAATAAATAGTCAATAAATAGCTAAGCTAAAGGAGGGGACCGCAGGATGACGGGATGGTTGCGCGGCGCTTGGCGGCTCCTCTATTTACTCACTATCTGAACTTTTTGTGTTCGGGTGCTGCCGACGCGGACGACGTCGCTTTGGTTTTCTTTACTTTGGCGATGTAATTTGCTTTTTTGCCGGCCTTTTTCGCGAGACTCTCTTTCAGTTTTTTGGACTCACGTGAGTGTTTCGCCGAGTTGTTCCTGCCGAGGGCGTCGGTGATGTCGTCGTCGTCGTCGTCGTCGTCTTCCTCGTCGTCCTCGTCCTCGTCCTCGTCGTCGTCGTCCTCGGGGTCCAGGGCATCGGCAATGTCGTCATCCTCCTCATCATCGTCCTCGGCCTCGGCTTCGGCGGCCACTTCGGCGCTGGCCGGTGCGGCGTCGTCGGTCGCGGGCTCCTTCTGGCCGGCTTCGGGCTCCTCGCCCTCGGCTGCCTCGCCTTCGGCTGCCTCGCCCTCCTCGGCGGCGGCGGCGACGTCCTCCGAGGAGGCGACGGCGGCGGCGGCGGCGGGGGCGGCGGCCACCGTGTCGGACGCGGCCACGACAGGCTGGACGGCGGCTGGGGTGTCGTCGTCGTCGTCGTCTTCCTCCTCACCTGTAGATGTTACGGGTTTATTGTCACGAAAGTCTCGAAAGTAGAGTGTAATTTTTTTTTTTTTTTTTTAAAACAACACACACATTGCTTTCATCCCATGTTAAGTAGCTAAAGCACTTGTGTTATGGAAATCAGACAACGAAATATACTTACTTAAATACTTTTTTTTTCTTTTAAATACATACTTATACAAATAAAACACCCAGACACATCCAACAAGTGCTTAAACGCTCATCACCTAAGCACCTGTCAGCGGTGGGAATCGAACCCACGACCCTACGGAGCAGAAGCAGACATGCTGACCACTACACCAACGGGCCTCAATCTCAATGGAAGGTCAGTTTCGTGACGGTACTTACCGCCGAGGATGTCGTCAAAGAACCTCTCGAGGTAGTCATCATCATCGTCGTCGTCGTCAGCCTCCTCGTCGTCATCATCATCGTCATCATCATCATCATCTGCAAGGAGCACACTCATGTAGCACATTCCACAACCATCACAAAGATCCAAAACTAAACTGGGCTAACGAATTCGCTAATGATTTATTAATGTTTGTCCGAGTGCAAGCATCCTGTTAAGGGACGCCGATGTGTGCTGATATGGGCAGTGGCGCGTGACATCCTGTCGTGGCGGCAGACTTTCCTCTGTAGAAAGCCGCATCAATTTCTCTGATTGAGTCGTTCTGTTTGCATTAATTAAGCATCGAGCGGTTGTCACGCCGCTCGCCGCGCATTCCACGCGCCTCTGTGGCCCGGCGCGCCTGCGTCCTGGTTTCCGCCAACTACTTTTATTGCCATAACAGTTTAATGGGCTTATCTCTCTCTTTGAACAACTGTTAAGTCCGTCAGCGTCTGTCATAAATAATGTCATTGATGTGCTTGATTAGTACTAGTTTTACATCGGATGATCCAATCGCGTCTCTATTCAGGTGGTATAGGATTTCCATTAATAGCAACAAAGGTAGCAATTATCTAGTCTCGTAGGGGAAATTTATGACAAACAAGTTGTTCGAGTGTGGCGTGATAAGTAATGCGAAACGTTTCGAAGCGGAATATCTGTGGAGATGTTTCATCATTTACCGTTATTGCTCCTGCACATTGGAACGGTATAAGCCATCAGTGGCCAACGCTCCGATGGTTCAAACTCGCTAAAACTATTGACTCTTTAAGTACTTCAGCGTTCCGCAAACTAGGTTCTAACTATATAGTTTGGTGATTTTC
Source organism: Conopomorpha cramerella (assembly GCA_012932125.1). NCBI lineage: Eukaryota > Metazoa > Arthropoda > Insecta > Lepidoptera > Gracillariidae > Conopomorpha > Conopomorpha cramerella. The sequence continues at coordinate 6,379 of SJJU01010126.1, read as the reverse complement.
TTTAAGTACTTAAGTAGGTGCTTAAAGAAAATTCTATGTCCATTTCAGTGTATGGGTATGGATGGTAATACGTATGAACTATTTTGGAATTCACAATGGCGTAGTAACGGAATAAGCTAAACGGCTTTCGTAAGAAATTAAGTTGGTCAATAATATGTTGACATAATATTATTCATGATGATAAAGACTGTTTGTGAAAGTTAATTAAATATTTTGAAATTATTAAACGCCAACTTAAAGTAAAAGCTTTTGAAATTTCTTTTTCTTAATTAATGCGTTTACTTCTGAAAATTGGTATGACGTTTTCAATTAGGTGTCTATGTTTTGTCATATGTTAAACAAAGTTTTTCAAAGTTACGTTTGCCAATGTAAACTCGATCTTTCTGTGTAGATATTAATGTTGAGTATTGCAAATTTATAGTATAATTAAAGAAAATGTTTATCTCGTAAATTATTTATTGCTAATAGGGTCGTTTTTCAAAAGGAAATAAAATGAAATTAATGAAAAGTAAAAGTAATTTTGCAATAAAGAGATGTAATTTTTTATGCATTTCTTTTCATAGTTACTTTACGATCATCAGTTCCACACGTTAATCATAAAATTTAGTTTTATTTTTAAGCTTTTGCTTTTGAATGAGTTTCTTCTACACATGAATGTAATCTGATAAGATTGATGTGTATTCGTTTATTAGATAATTGACATTGATTCTAGATCTTTCGAGAATGGTTTTGAACTAAATTACCTATTTACAATTTCTTTTCAATTCTTAATTTTTGAATTCCGTTAACTTCAGAAAAATTGTTGTCTCTTCCATCCTTATCACGTTGCGAACGTGACACAAACTTAATTATCAGCGTCAATGTTAATGCATCAATTTCTTCGTTTTCTGTTCTTACATTACTAAAACACTATAAAAAATGTCAACATTTCAAAAGACCCACATTAATACACAATCACGGCTATCTCCCAAAGGGGTAGCCGTAGTTATCGATTTCAGTTTGTTGCGAGCCGTACCTGTCTCACCGTTTCATTATTGTTCTCTATCATTACAATTATCAAAGTGGCGTTTACCTCCTAGAGCGTCATCGAGGTCGACATCGTCATCGTCATCGTCTTCGTCGTCATCGTCATCGTCAGCAGCGGCTGGGGCGGGCGCCGCCGGGGCCGCGGCCGCCGCCTGCCGCCCAACCTCCTTCGCCTCGTCCTCCCGCGCTATAGGACTCGCGACCGCCGACAAAACTATGCAGCAAACCGCCGCCAACAACAATAACGACCTCATCCTGTATCTGAAACAATAGCAACTGGTTGTAGTAACACACCGACAATACACTGCACTGCACAACCACCGCACAAAACACACGTGAATTGTTTATGTCCGTAATATTGATGATGCTCACTTTTTATGTATTGATTGACTAATTGATTGACACTTGTCGAGTCCTTTCTGGGCTCCAGCGGAAACGGGGTCCGCTCGCGTCCTTCTCTGACGTTGGGTTTGGGACACAGGGGCCGAGCGTGGCGAGCGGAAACGGTATAGCAGCGCTCATATCGACGCACTCTCTTTTATAGAGTTACGTCATAGAAGCGGCGATGGAAAGTGGAGATGGTCGGACGCCGGACAGTGGCCAGCGAGCGCGTAGATGCGCCTTTCCAAAACATACGGTACTCGATACTTCTAATAATCGAATGAGAACTTTTCTATCGCGTAACTTTGCTTGATTGCCTTTTCATCATGCGCACAAGGAAAATTAATTTAGACAAACAATGTTAAATATTTTTTGATAGAAAATGGTGTTGTATTCACAAATATACGACATAGATTAAAAGATGTTTAGATAACCCTAATTACTTTCCTTTTATTGTTAACAATGTTTCTGTAAATTCTACGAACAATGATCTCTACTCTGTGTGCAAATTAATTTCATATCTACATTTGTAAGAAAGTGCTTTTCTATTTGACCATTCTGCGCGCCGCGCACTCTTTGCCGCCTAAAGGGGGGCTATGTGGTATCGATTGATTAATACAGCCAACTTATTTGCAGAAGCGAAGTGTTGTCGGAGAAAAGTGTGAGCTAAAGCGACACCGGATCGGAATCTTAAGCAATTTTGAACATTAGTATGTGTTGACCGGCCCATACTTTCACTTAGGTGTTAGGTATGTAAATTTGTCATAGCATAGCCTCGGATAATGTGACGTAAAACGTTATCAGACCCGGAATTCGGACGCGTTTCTTTTAGTTTCCAAAATGGACACACAATGAATAACTTGCCTACATAATCTGCCGCCAGTTATGCCTTTATAATCATTGATTAATTGTTTTCCTTCACCGATACCAAGTTACTATTGAAAAAGCTTTTAAGGTCGTTCTAAAATGTATGGTGCAGCATTATTTTAAAGCTTCGTAAGTACGTTTGATTGAGTAAAAGTGAAACCTGTTGAACGGCGAAAGTGTATTTTGTATAAGTTTCAAGTTTTTTCTTTTTCAACTTATCCCTCGGCTAAAGTAACTTGATGATTAAGTTTTTTAATGAAATGATGACTTTTACATGTCATCTCACAATGGATTTTAAAAGTTACAAAGAATGTAACATTTATTCCCGATCTTTATCTATAATTTTTCTCTTTTTATTATCTTCATATCATTTTCTGAGATATGGTTTGGTTACAAATCTAACTAAAAATTAACAATGCAATCTCCAATAAAATCTTCTTATGCCTATATAAAAATGAATTGCTGTTCGTTAGTCTCGCTAAAACTCGAGAACGACTAGATCGATTTGGTTTATTTTGGTAATGAATTATTCGCGGAAGTCCAGGGAAGGTTTATTTTCATCCAATAAACGAGGTACAAATGCAACTTCCTATGGCAAAACAAAAGTTTGCCGGGACAGCTAGTCTACAATAAAAAAACTGTAAGCAACAAGAATAAAAAATGTAAGAGCCAATTTGTGCATCCCTTTTTCTTTTTAATTACAAATTAGCCGTCTACTGGTGATTTACTTTATGTGAATAACAGTGGCGTGCACTGGCTTTTACGACAGGGTAGGCAGTAATCACCAATGATTGAATATATAAGTAACTTGTCTTTGCAAAATATCCTATCTATTCACCCACAAAACACAGTACTTCGTTAGCCTATGTCGTGTGTATAATAAAAAAAGATCTAGCAATAACTGTATTATTAGGTTGGGTACCCAAAATACTAAGGCAGGCAAAGGTAGGCAATGTCTTTTTGCCTATATGGTGTGCACGCCACTGGTGAATAAAATATATAAACTGAACATATCGCTGCTTAACATCAGGCAGGTTGGTGGTCAAACGCTTGTTCACTGTGTTGAAAAAAAATAAAGAAGAGAAAACTAAACTGAATAGCAGAAGCTGGATGCGAGAAGCCTAAAACATACGGGCCTGGAATATCTGCCTCTATTCCGTAGGGTCGTGGGTTCGATTCCCACTGCTGACAGGTACTTAGGTGTTAAGCTTTTAAGTACTTGTTGGATATGTCTGGGTGTTTTATTTATATGGGATGAAGGCATTGTGTGTGTTGTTGTCCAAGCTAAAGTAAAGTTTCATTGAAATACATCCAATAGTTTTCGTTGAAACATCCAATAAAAATTTCTCATTTGAGAATATTTTTCGCGAATTTTCTTTAAAACACAAAACGCACAACACAGTAGTAGAAATTATTTATTTATTTTAAGCACTTTAATACATAAAAAAGTACACATGGCGGACTTAATGCTAAAGCATTTTCTACCAGTCAGCCACCAGTAATGGGAAAGACCGATGGGTGTGCCAGGATACAAAAAAAAACTAAAAACGAAATGGAAACTAAAACACGACAATTATAAAAACAATTAAGAAAGGAAACCTAACTTCATTATTATGGTACTGAACTGAGATAATGTCTACGTGGAAATGGTCTTCAGTGTATTTTAGTCCAGTCATCGTGAATTGACACTTAAGTAAGGAACAGCGTACGCGCAGATTACGTTCATTGACACTGGGGCCTTGAAATAGTTACAACTAAAACGCAGTAGAGTTCAACGATTGAAATGAAAGTGGGTTAAACTTTAAAGAGCATGCCCTTTGTCATTTCACTTGTGGAGGAAGATGATTCAGAAATGTTTTCTTTTTTAAAATAATCAACTTTTTCGCGTCTGTGATTTCTGCGCAGTACAGTCTGAAGATCTTCAAGTCGCGGGTGAATAGGTACCTAATGAACAAGTGTGCTCCATCGTAGATCACATGGCTACTTAACATCAAGCAGGATGGTGGTCAGACGCTTATTAATTGTGTTTAAAAAAAATTTGGTCGGATACTTGACTTTTTTTTCTTTTCATGTGGACTCGGGCTTTGGCCCATTTGCTATTCATTCAAAATAAGCAAGATTATTTAATTTTCTATTAAGGTATAAATAATAATAATAATGGATACAGCTTTTCTATTACGGGATAAATAATAATAATAAATGTTTACAACGGAACACATATGCCTTCATCCACATTAAGTAGCTAAAACACTTGTTATGGAATTTCGATAAACAAATATAATTACTTACATACATTTTTTTCTTTTATATATAAAATATTATATAAATATACGCAATGCAACAGCAAATGAAAACATTTAAAATTGACATACGATACAATTTTGCCTTTAAGGGCATCGCCCTCTATTACGTTGGGTTAAATGCGCCCGTTGAACCTTGGGCATTTACTACACAAGCGCAGTTCTGCCTAAACAATTTTTTCATACATTGTTGATTATATTTACACGGCGAGGAGGAGCCGTGTAACTGCCAATAGAATATATGTGTGACCACCCCAGCCCCACTTTTCCCGTCATAGGGGTCGCGGCGAGGCGACCGAGGATACTCTCCAGAGGACGGGCAGCAGCGCTCTCTGTGAGTTAAACCACAACAATACCACTGCGGTCGCCCCAACCCGCCTGTCAAGCGTGGCGATTATTGACATTTCCCCACAAATTGCCATGGAAGTCATTGGGGGGGGGGGTTGCTCGTCCAGTACTCGGTGGCCATTTCTACGTGTACAACAGCAGTAATGGATGACAAACGTAGCGATTTACTCATAGTAACATTACGAAACTTATGCCTATAAATTATTTTGAACGATAAGTCATAGACATAGACATTCATTTATTTTCGCCACAAAACACACAAACAATAAATCAGTACAATGGATTACACATACAGTTCATGTTAAATACAGCATTCCTATCTATCGTTCCTGTGTCTGTCAGCGTCAAAGAGACGCCGACTCAGCATATTGCCACGGTTGCCAGTGACGCTGGTATTCTGCCAGCACAGAAACAGTGAGGCACGGGCCTTACCCCGTGAGCCAATAGTCAAGAAAGAAATTCAACCAAAGACTTCAATTCCAGTATCAACTTAGCCCACAAAATTTGAGCCCGCGGACTAAATTGACCAAATACGTTTTCTCTTCGTGGTTGACTCGGCCCACAGCGCAGTAAGTCATCATCATTTTCCTGCCCTTATCCCACACTAGGTGGGGTCGGCGCAACATGTTCCTTTTCTCCATTCATCTCTATCATTCGTCATCTTTGCAGTTACACCTTTCACGTACTTCATTTTTCACACAGTCCATCCATACCTTCTTTGGTCTCCCTCTTCCCTTGTATACAGCGCAGTAAGTCTGCTATCAATAACAAGAAAAGGGTACAAATGCTCTGAAGTGGGAAAATAAATGCGCGTTTTTAGAGGTCCCATGAAGTTGTTCAAAGGAATTAACTTAGCTCACAAGCCATGAATAAAATAGGTAGGGATGACTACTCACAAACTAGTATGCGATCAAATTAGCCCGCGGGCTCAACATTTGTGGGCTAAGCTGACCCATGAGTCAAGACTTCATACACACAAGACGGGCTTAACACGTCTCATTGCCTCTTAATTTCTCTTTTGGTTGTTCATTATGAGATAAATGAATGCGCTTTAGTTACTAAGTGTTTAAAAATGGTGTATTCGTGACTCAAAGCTAAGTGAGACTGTTACGTACGTAACTGAGACGTGTTTATAAGTTACGTTATTTACCTTTGTTTAGTTGCTGCTTTGAATTCAGACACCGGCTAAATTTACAAAGTTGTGCAGAGATTTTTTTGGATACAAGCTGTCTGATGGGTGCGTAAGATCAAGCATTTTATCTTATTCATTTTGTCATATATATAACAAGCAGATGAAACCCGCACACCACAAGGTGTGTGGACCCTATAACGGCGATGGGCTCACCCCCTGTCACGTTGGGTTAAATACGCGCGCGTGAACCGTGGGCATTTGCTTATTAAGTAAGTGCCTCTGCCTACCGCCGCTTTGGGATTAAGAGGCGTGAAGTGTATTTTTT
>SJJU01010122.1:0-10336 GCA_012932125.1 Conopomorpha cramerella | reverse complement strand
CGCTCAGCACACATATTGGGTTCAAGGCTGCATATGGATGGTGAGTGTTGTAAGGCTTATCTAATGGCAAATAGTTTAAAAGCATGTTAGTGTTATCTTTTCGTGGTAGGTTGCAGGTAGTCCCGATGCGCTATTTATACTATTTAGTAATTGGTAAACCTAGATGGGCTGTGGATATAATGTTTGTTTGACATGTGTTAGTGTATATACATACATACCGAACTTGATGTACAGAATATGTAAAATTCACTGAACTACATATGTATATCCTAATGCCAAAATAATACAACACGTAAATTCTAACCTAGGAGTGCCTGGAAACAGAATGGGATTGAGTGCATATTCTAGTTGGAATCGCGTAATTTCATTGTGGGCGGATTTAGATTAGTTCAGTTACGGGAAGTTAGAGGACTTTAAAGCGTACTCCAGGTCTGCTAAAGCGAGAACTGGTAGCAGGAAAAACGCTTGGTAAAAATGAAACCTGAACGACTTGCACACAGCTAAGGTCACCAAGAACGGAGGATTGTTCTGCAGTATTTTGGCTCGGCTCCTGGTGTGTACCAAAGGACCATGTTTTCAGTGACTTGACTATGTAACCTATGCAATGCTGTAGGTAAAGCGAAATATGCATTCCAAAATCATGTGTACATACATAAACCACGCAAAGCTCCAAGGAATTCACTCCGTCCGAACGCCCGCGAACACTTGAGAACAAATGAGATCTGTGATAGCGAAGTTAGGCGCCGTTTGAGTGAAGGTAGGTCTAGGTAGCAGGACATACCTACGCTGATCTGATTGGTGACAACCTGTGATGCGGCAATGTGAAAACTACGCCATGGATGTGCTTGTGTGGAAATATGTTCTCAAGCTGAGGTATTATGTCAGTTGTGACAAAATGTAGGGATCTAATACTTGCCTACCCTTATGGGAGATGGGCGTGATGTATTTGACATTCTTTATAAAAAAAAGGTTTGATATATCTTGTAGATACAAAATTTAAACCGTTTTGTACATAATCTGATTAGACATAATACTACCATATCTATTATGTGTTGATTAATAAGCTTGGAGAAATATTGGTATTGACATAAAGACTCTCCTATTTACTCCGATATGGGATTCTTACCTGTTATTAAAAACTTCCTTCTACATTCCAGGCACACTAACAAGCATGACGGAGCTGGCTGGAGGCAGCATCGAGCTCTGCCAGCCGAAGGCTCAAAGGCTAGTGCTGCAAGTGAAGCATCGTAGCCATGGCAACGGCGGCGTCCCCGGCGACACTAGTGACCACTTCTTCCTCGGCTTCAGTACTGCGTGGGAGAGGAACATGTGGTTCTGCTGGCTCAGAGAGGTGAGATATTATAATATTATACACATACGTACATACACTTCACTCCTCTCTCTCGGTAGATTATGGAACTCCATTTTTCACGCTCCTGACATACCTTTTTCGCTTCATCTACATTATCTATATGTATATATTTACACCAAAAAAAACCGCTGCGCTAAAGATAGACACTTAAAAGTTTATCGTTTAAATTAGACATTTAATTACATAGACAAGTAATTTCGGTCCGGAATGACTACTTAAGACGGAGTATCGCCTACCTACTTGCGACTTCGTTTAGGCAGGGTTAGATTTTTTCACTGATTTCGTTTCTCCATTGAGTTGAGGCTACTACCTCATCCCGAAAACTTTGTTGCTTTACAAAATTATTAATTATGCTTCAAAAATTACTCTTTAACATTCCCACCGTTTTTATTTTCCCCATCGGTTTCAATAATTCGTTTAAATTATTGTAACAGTGTGTTCTCGATATGTAGAGATACAGTAAACACGTTAATTTCGGACCCAGAAGTGCAATGATTCGTTTTACTGCACTCCATCTTGTGCATGGAAAACCACCAGAATTGCGATCCGGCACAATTCGTGCAATAACCAAGCTGATATGATTTCGCTAAATCGCTTCGGCTAGGGCTGTACAAAGTAGTTTTTTATATATATTGCGTTTCACCTTTGGTTTTATGTACTTAGAAATATCCTCTTCAGATCTCGGTTTGTGTTTAAAAGGGGTGAAGGTCCCCCTTGCTATATACTGTTACAGAAACTACTGAACGAAACTTCGACCCGTATTATGTAACACGCTTCAAACACAAATTCTGCTCAAGCAGAGATTCTTCTCAATCTCAAATACCTAAGGTTAGTTTCGAATACCATGAAAACGACTAATGCTATCATTTTACGTCACATAAGATCACAAGATCGTTACACCTATTACTTCAGTTACTCCAGCATCAGGCTAATCGAACGGATTGCGGTGATAATGCCGTCGACGTATATAAAATGTGTGTTAATTGTATAAGTAAAGGCGTCGCTCACCCCGAACTGTCACGCTCCGGGGGCCGGTAGCGGCACAAGCGACACGCCACCACCTCGCCGGCTGACAGTCATACCTCTTCATTCATCACAGCCAGTGCTCTCAGTTTGACATACGACTTTTTCATAAACTGTTAGTGAAGTTTACGTCTAAGTACAACAGGAACGCAGTCGTTGTTGTCGCGAATTTTCGCGAGTTTATTTTTCTTTCGGTGGGGCCGTGGGGGAGAGTTTGTAGCGTTGTGTAGTTTATGCAGCACCTTAGTGATTTTGGACTCTACATGACATGACACATTTGAAAACTTCTGGGTGACAGTCTACAAGAGTGTATGACTAAACTTTGAAGGAGGAATCTATTCAAGATTTTGAAGGACTTATTTTAATAGATAAATTGTGGTGTCGTGTAACCGGATTAAGGCAATCATTGCATTGCAAAGGGAAGTTATGACCTTCACTAGAGTTCATAATCACTGTTTCCCGGCAAAGTATAAATGCCTTAAGTACAAGTACTCACAAGTGTCGTGATTGGAATAAACGAGTGACTTAAAAACGATTTGTCAAGTGTTTTGGAATAACAATGCCGGCGCGAGTTCGACGCCCCATTGTGATTACACACCGAGACAGACTCTGACGAAGAAAACATCCAATGTTCCGCTTGTACTAAGTACCTAACTGGCTGGTTGGAAAGAAAATAAAAGTTGTTCGAAATGTGAAAATTTTAGACGAAGGTTGTATAAAGAGTTCAGTTAACTAAATGCTTTTCTCTTTTGAACTTTTGAGTAATAAAAGAAAAGTGTTCCAATACAAAAATAATGTGGTATCTCAACGGACAGTGTCAATTTAAGTTCGAGTTCGTTTTACGATAAATGTAATCGGCCGGAAGGAAATGGTGGAGATATCGTGTGAAAATGTGTTTAGTGGTGACGATGGACAGGCGAGGATGAAGTTCGGGGATGAGGATAGTCTGGAGGATGATACTCAAACAAACGATGATGGCTTCCTTGATAGCCTGGAGCCGTCGTCGACGATCACGCAGAAATACTCCGAACAATTCAATGTAAGAAACATTTCGTGCTTTAAAAATGTTAATGATCTCCAAAACGTGATCAGCATTGTATACTATTCAATACGATAGTGATCTTTAACATCAACTTAAACTTAAAAAAGGTGTAACTTACAAGGCATAAAGTTTTAGCGTGTTTTATTTTTATCACACCTTGTCAATGTTATAAACGACAGACAGGGTCAAAGCTTATATTTTTATACTCTTATAAACAAACTGTTTTAATAAAGCTTAAGCTAATAGCTATCCTACATCTTGTTCTATTTTTTTAAAACTAGGATTGCGTTAAATAATCATACACTAAAACAGAGTTGTCTTGATAACCTGAAATTTTGTGAACAAGAAGCATTAGTAAATTCTACCTATGACGACATACTTAAGTCATGATAGATACAAGAATCCATGAGAGAACCACAAATCTATAAAAAATACCGACTTCAACCTGTAAAAATTTGAACTGAACCAAATTTTTCAAACAAAACGAAGCTTTCAAACAAAATAAGAATCGTCCAAATCGGTTCACCCAGTCAAATGTTTTGAGGTAACAAACATGAAAAAAATACAAAAATGTCGTCGAATTAAGAACCTCTTCCCTTTCCTTGTTTTAAGTAGCTTGACATATGGGTAAACCAATACTGGAGTACTTCTAGTCCTGGAATAGCAATCAAAAGGTTACGATATCTCGTCCGGATATGTACTAGGTTTGTGCCAATCTAATCGAAGTCTCTATGCAACGCTCATCCGGATAGTGAAAACGCGATGACACTCGCATACTGTAAGGTGTGCAGGTATGCATGTGTGATTAACCAAAAATACTATAAAAAGTAAGGCCTGTTATAGAGTTAATATAACCTAATAAAGGAGAACTGTGTACTTTTTAACGGCGATAGATCATTAAATTTGTTGAGTGATTCATTACCAAGATTTCATATTTGGTGTGAGTATACTATAACTACATTTTAAATTGTTTAAAAATCAATACATACTATAAAACAAAGTCGCCTCCCATTGTTTGTGTGGTTTTCTTTAATAGAGTGATTTTAGAGGAATGTGTAATACACACATAAAAAATACACTTCACGCCTTTTAATCCCAAATAATACCTACAGACATTTAATAGCAGGTAAACACTGTTAGTAATGTGTATTGGAAAAACAACGTTGGCGGGGTCAGGTAATAATTAAATAAAAAAAATTAAGACCTATTTCAATTTGTCAATAGGCTACCCGCAGTTCGCAGCCGCCCAGCGTGTTAGATCTGAGCGGCGGCGGGCGCTCCGCCCTCGGACCGGCTCTGGCGCAACATGTTCACGGCGACTTCGCCCTCCGGGTCCTTAAGGCCCGGGACTGTGGCCTGATTGACCTCCCGCATCAGCTACTCAACCTGGATACCTTGACCAGCCTTGATTTGAGTGGGAACAGGATCACAGAACTCCCGCCGCAGATTCGTAGACTTGTAAAGTGAGTACCCAATGAACATTAAGTTGAATTTTCATGTAAATTATTCTGCACACAATAGGGATTAAGTATGAGGAGGTGACCAACAAAAGTTTTTTTTTTTAATTTAAGATCAAACATTTAGCACAAACAGTAAAATAGCCAAGAAATTTAATAGAGGAATAATCTGGATTTTAATCTTTTTATTTCTACGCGAAATTTTCAAAAGTGGAGAAGTTAGGTTTTGTTCTCCAGCTCCTCAAGTGCTCGTATGTAATTTTACAAATTTAATATCTTATTGATTAATGGATACCCGTGGTACTTTCAGTTTTAACTTTATAACGTACTAGTGGACGCCCCGCGATTTCATTCGCGTAGTTTAGTACCTGCATCCTATATTTCAAGCGTCTAACTTGAGCGGTTTATCATACAAAAGTTTTTTCCCGATAACTCCCGGTCCCATGGGAATTTTCCAATAGCCTGTTGCACCTAAGCTTTAAGTGTACTAAGGTACCTGCATCCCAAAGTTCAAGCGTCTACCTTGAGCGGTTTAGATTTTTCATACAAACGTTTTATCCCGTTAATTCCCGTTCCCGTTGTAATTTCGGGAATTCCTTCCTTAGTGCACCCCTATGGTACCTAAGCTACGCCCTTTCCAAATTTCAAGTCGCTACGTTTAGCCGTTTGGGCTGTGCGTTGATATGTCAGTCAGTCAGTCAGTCATTCAGTCATTCAGTCAGCTTTTCCTTTTATATATTTAGATTGTATAGCGCTCTACGAATAATTTACTAGACTGATCAATACGCTATATTGAAGTACCTACCTAGGTACATTACATTCAAGTACTTAGGTCTTAGGTGAGTCCGTTTGTGAGAGAAAATTTGTAGTACCCCCCCGACCTAAATAGTAGACGTTAGTAATATAAATTTAATTGTTATATCTTTCAAGATTCAAGTAATTTTAAATGAAATTATTTCAATTTGGAGCCACGCAAATGACTGAGTGTGTGGGTAGGCATTTGCGTTATTTCATATTACGATAAACGTCAGTTCAAAAGTCCGTGTACTCATAAATTGTACTCAAATGTTTTCTATCAAAATTTTTCATCACATTAAAAGAGGCTTTAGGATTATCTCTGAGCATTCAATTAATTTACCTACTATGATTCAGTGGCGTGCACTGGCTTTTACGTGAAGGTAGGCAGTGATCCCCAAGGATTGACACCTATGTATAGGTAACTTGTCTTCACGAAATATAGGCACCTACATATCTACTCACAAAATAAAGGACCTTCGTTAGCCTATGTCGTGAGTACAACAAAAAAGTTCCAGCAATAATTCTAATATTAGGTCGCGAAGCCAAAATAAAGTAGGCAGTGTCTTTTTGCCTATTATGGTGTGCACGCCACTGCTATGTTTCTATTGAATGAAACTGAAAATAAAAAAAATGTGTCAAACCTTTGAAAATTAGTTTTTTAGGGATAGTAGTCCACAACATTATTGTGGACTTTTGAAATAATATAATCTTAATTACGCAATGTAGTCGAACGACCTTCGCCCTAAATGGCCATTAGGCAAGCCAAATCAACAAATAAAAGCTCAGTTACTTACAGTTTGGGCCACCGGGATCAACGCTAAGCAGTAGAACTTATGCTTTACATATTGACCTTAACTTACCACCGTTATTAATAAGAAGTAAGTTCAGAATATAGCGGTATAGTACAACAAGACAAGGCTACTACGCTCTCCGCTCGCTCACTCGTATGGAACCATAGTTGGAACAGCCATTCGCAGCGGTTCTCAAATCTACTCTTGTTATCAGAATACTTATGTACATGAAATATGATTCATAATAAAAAGAAAGTGCGTTCTGCGTTGTTCGTTTTATTCCATTTTATGAACAAAGAAGGCAGCTGCGAGCTAATTCTCGAAAATGTTCATCCTGTTAATGTTACAAACGCGAAAGTTTCGATGGATGTTTGTTACGCTTTCACGCAAAAACTTCTGAACGGATTTCAATGAAGCTTTACAATAATATTGTATACATAGACCATACGGCGGATAAACTGCGGTCCACCATCAACGCTTTTACGGCGTATGTACATACGTCAACTTAGAGATATTTTTACTTGCTGCATTGCTGAAGACGAAGATAGAACCAAAAGTTTCTTGGAGGTGCAAGTAAAAAAAGCCCCTCCCTATTTTTGCATACTTTGATTTCCTCTTCAGTTTTACACTTTAACAGTACAGACGTTGAGATCCTTATTATACATGCTTCGAACTTTGGAAAAATCTTTAAAGATCGTCAGTTTTACTGTGAAACGTCTAACGTACCGTACATCTACGACCTGAATGATGTTTGGTTGGAGCCTAGCTTTCATCAGACGGACACGTTCATCCTCACGGTTGATACTCAGAGAGCATCTGACTAGTCTGTGATCGCTACCAGTATAGAACCTCTTGATCACAGAGACGTCTGTGAATATATACTTTTTGTCCTCGGAATCACGTTTTAAAAATTCATAACAGCTCTTCTTGGAAAGCATTCTCTGAAGAAACCTGAAGGGTTTCTTTAGGTGGTGTTGGTTTAAGTTCTAAAGGTTTCGGATAAGTTCCTAAGGTTTCTAAGATTCCGCCCCTCTCTCCATGTACCATTCTTCATTATAATTTCAGTGTGTACGGTACTACTAGTTCTGATAAGTGGGACTCATCTCTTCTCTCTTTTATAGTAGGTACCAATTCAGTGAAAAAAAAAACATCTTTTGTCTTCAAAATGTTGGTGGCATCGATCTAATTTTGGTGGCTGCGAAAATTTATATAGCCGCCCCAAAGTATGGTAGCATTTTCAAATATTTTTTTGCAGGAAACTTTGTTTATTTTTACATTATTTTACGACGCAAAATTTTTATTTTAATGGTTTGAAGTGTCAAAAACGTACCTATAGGAAAATTGCCAACCAACATTCGAAAAATCAACACACGTTGAAATCGACCCATATCGTTTCAGTATTTGTATTGTGTCGTTAGTTGGGATGGTCTGTAGTGTAGTTCTGTAATATAGGCGTACCTTCAACATTTTTTTAGGAACGAACACATATTGCATCTGGCATCGATGAGAGCTTGCATGCTTCGATGGAAGCTCCTAAAAAACTGAGAATTTGTTACTTTTTTTAACATTTCAAAGCTCATGAAGCTCTTTATTTGACACATAATTATCATGGCACATTTGCAATATTATGAAGGATATTATTTTGTTGGTGTTCAAAGAAGTTAAATCAGGGAAATCAAAAATCCCTTTAAAATCCCTTACGTTATCCCGTTATACGTTATTGAAACGGGGCATTAAGCAAATTTATTCTTTAAAATGGATAGCCACTTGACATGTAATGACAAGGTAAACACCCACGTTTAAGCTAACGTGAACATCACCGTTATGGTTCACACATCAGACACCTCACGACATTTTTCTCGTCAATTCCGTAACATTAGCAAGGTAAAGTCCGACTAGATTTTTTTGGCACGCGAGTTCTATAATCTTCTGGCCCGATGTTGTAGTGGTCAGCATGTCTGCTTCCATTTCGTAGGGCCGTGGGTTAGATTCCCAACGCGGACAGGTACTTTAGTCATGAGCTTTTAAGTATTTGATGGACGTGTTTAGCTATTTTATTTATAAATTATTTATAACTAATTATATTTCGTTGCCTGATTTCCGTATCACAAGTGCTTTAGTTACTTAACATGGGATGAAGGAAATGTGTGTTGTTGTAAAGTATTTATTTATTATTATTATTTATTTCTCGCGAATCCTGTATTTCTCACTCACTTGATTTGTTTTCATTCCGGTTGTGATATTTACCTAGGTATATAACACAACCGGATATATAAATAACTATATATAGGATAATTTGGCATATTTTCTATCAAAGACTCGACTGGTTTTAATTGGCTGCGACTGCGAAAACTTTTCCCAATATCCTTGTCACTCTTGAAATCACTTGCCAAAATATCCCTTGTAGACTTCTTCGTTGAAAATAAAAAAAGTATAACATAGAGCTAAAGTTTCTGTGCAACATACATGGCATTATCTAGGTACAATAGTCGAGTAAAAACATTTGCCATGATAAAGATGTAAGTAAATAACATAATCATTGTAGACAGGGTGTCAACAGTATTTGATTATAAGTAATTACAACTTGATAACTCTGCGTATTACTGAGACGCAGATCTTTTTTCAAGTAACGTTCGTTCTGCTCTAATCGTGTTTGTGTTATAGAGACAACTATGAACTGGTGATATCTTCACTAGGGAGTACGTACCTGAATAGTGAGTTACCGAGAAAAGTTATAGGTACAAAATAACCTTGACAAGTGCCAAAGACAAAATAGTATTTCATTTGCACAATTAATAGCTCTTGTTATTAGTAAGGAAGTTTTGTTCTCGTATTCTGTAGGTACATTGTTTGTTTTGGTTTTACACAATCACGCTAAGCTAAGAGAAGGAGTTTTACGTAAACCTAACCTGTTTCAAACATGGATGGTATGCCCATGTTTAGTAATAATAATCAGTACTCATGTGTCGCTCGCTTGAGCGTAGATTGTCTCTTTTACACGAAACACAGGCAGTATGAGAGATGACGTGCGTTAGGGTTACCAGAACCCTACTTGAGCATTCACTTGAAATGGGCATTCTTGCGAACGTTACGTCACATAACAAATACAAGAACATTTTTTCTTTCGACAAAACACAAATACTAATGCTCGATGTTCTCTTGCAACTTGCAAGTGAATGCTCAAGTCTTTATCAGCACCTTTAGAATACCTACTATTGGGTACACTCACAGCACAGACAGCTACCAGCAATCATCAATCACACTACGCTGCCACTGCTGTGCGTATCCGCTGTGTGCTAATTCTAAGTGAACGCTTGCGTAGGCGCATGCTATCGGCATCTGCGCATCGATGCGTGCCGCGGCATTACGTTCACTCCCAGTTACTGACATTAGCTAACATATCACCTTCGTACTGTCATCAAACACAATTTTCCAATTTGTTATGTTGATGGTGATTCTTTGTGTTGTAATTATTGTTATTTTTTTTTCATTAATGTAGAGACAATAACGCAAACAAGTACTAAGTAATTGATAATCTTATGAATACTTACTTCAAGTTTAAAAACAGATTTTTATTTACTGCGAAACTGAAGAATCAAATATAAAGCTATAATAAAGCGAAAAGCCATCAGGTTGTAAACCATTTTCTTGCAGTTAATTTCTTTACATTTGTGTTTCAATTGTTTTAAAAAGTTATCAAATATGCTTATCAATTTTGAGAATACTTAATAACTATGTCTGTTTCGGAGTCTTGTAAATCTTGGTCAACGTAACCACTCACCTTCTACACACATCCGAGGTCGTCTTTATAAAAACTAGTATTTATCCAAGTTCCTTCCGTCGTTTTTTTTTT
>SJJU01010121.1:0-11730 GCA_012932125.1 Conopomorpha cramerella | reverse complement strand
TTATTGCCATTCCCCCCCCCCCAAACCATCATGGCAATCATTAGGGGACGCCCTCGTTCAGCAGTAAACGTCATAAGATCTGTTATTTCTAGACTAGTAGTCAGACCGTATGCCTCTCAAACGCAAACTGAAATTACATTGAGTGACATTGATATTGGTTGTAAGTAGGTTCATTATCAGTGTTCCATTCTTAATTTCCTTTTTTTTCATATTATTGTTATTCAATCGAAATAATATACAGTCGTTCGGTAAAATAAGTCGTGCCTATCGAAATAAAAACTATGCAACAATTAAGAAAATTGTTGCATAGTATTTTAAAAATGAATTTCATTTTCGTCATGCCTTATTTTACTGTACTTCTGAAAATCCACTAAGTTAGTAGCAAATGGATCACAGAAAGTCAAGATCGATTATTTCATCATTACCTACCCCTTTTTTATCCTGGCGAAATCAGTCATGGAAACTACACCTCTTACAAGGACAGCTCCGGGGTTATGTGAGTGTCGCTTTCACTAAAACCCCACGGTGACCACTCTCGCGTCATAGCCGGGCCCATGGAACATCCTGAGCGACTACGTTCAAGGATAGCCCCAGACACACTAAATCTTCGTGGGTCTCGTCTCCAGGATGGGGGCGATCAACTCACTCCCAGCTCACGATGCCTTACGGCGGTACCAGGGTCGCATTATGCGCGCAAGTCTACCTAGCCCCCTGGGCTACTGGACAGGTGAGATATTATGTACCTATGTATGTATATCACAATCAAAGTCAAATCATGTACTATTTGTTTTGTTTGGTTTTAAAAATATTTATTGTACAATTTTACAAATGTCGGACTTAATGCATTTTCTACCCGTCAGCCCAAGTTGTGATGAAAAACCAAATGGAAAAAGTTATACAATTAATCAATAATAATCAATTAATACTAAATAAATATATACATATAAACATATATAAAGCTTTCTTCTAAAGCGTAATGTATGATATGACAGTTGAAAAATAAAAGTAAACGCTCTCTGTATAAAACAACATCTTCACAAAGTATTCAAAAACAGTACCACTCAACAATAATAATTCTATAGACACGAGCCAAAGTTACCACGTGTTCAACACACTATACAAAGTTCTGCAATCAAAACAAACTTTCATCATAACGACGTGTGTGGCAATATCTATGTCTGATTACTGAGAAAACTAACTGTGTATTGATTTAACTAATTGGAATCGCCGGTGAGGTGACACCGTGGACGTTGAAGAATTTGGCCATATACAATTACAACTTCAATGTTACTGTTTTGTCTTGGAGAGGAAAAGAGAGAGAAACATAATTACACGGAAAAGAACAGGGGATCAATTCTGGTTCACTCTCGGAGTCGCATCGTTCTGGCATCCGCAGCGTCAAATCGTTACACTAATTTCCTTAGTAATACAGGACATGAAAATTGTTTGTCGCTCATTTCAGAGCGATACAACTACGAAAGTTTTGCAAACTTGGCAGGACAAACAAGACAGGATGACTAGCCAGTCTTCACCATAACTTGAAGACAAGAACAAGATAGAACATACATAGATACATATATCACGTCCGTATTCCACAGAGGTAGGCAGAGATCACGGATTTCCATTTGTCACGATACCGGCAATTCTCTCTCTTCTACATGCATACATGCTCGCAAATTATGACAAATTCGTTCTTAATGATATAAATGCCGAGTCCAAATCATCGGACTTAAAAAGCCGAAAATATTTCCACAGAGTACAATCGTACCTATGTAAAATTGAGCACGTGAGAGAGATAAAGCAGTATTTTTTTAGAAAATTCACATAGCACGTTTCAAGCTATATATATTCCTTTTGTTTCCTTCGTCAGCATCGTGATTGTCCCTCTTCCGTTTTCCTATCGCCGCAAGGTGCTTTTTTATCTATAATAGCAAATTTTACGTATTCAAAGATGTATATTCGTCGTGATACATTAGGTACACACTCTGCGTACAGGTGCTCATTTATATTCCAAAGACTTTATTATGAAATAATATCTCCCGATATTGACGAAGAAAATGTACAAATACATACAAAAAGCAGCATCAAAAGGCCTTCAGTCTATCCGCGATTATGCTTCCAAAGATGCTCACGGTTTATTATGTAATTCATTTTTCAGATGGAAATAATTGATTCGGAGTCCCCGTTTCGGATGTAGAAGCGTAGCTCTAAAATCGCGTGTCATAACGTTGTTAATGCGAAAGAAATGTTTATACAATAATATCTTTATGAATTGTGTACCGTGTCGGTACATTGAGTAACTATTTAAGCTTACGTAGACATTAGCGTTATAGATTTTTTCTAGTTTCTAGTTTTGTGACTGTCCTACTCCATACTATTTGTTTAAAGGCCCTACTAAAACTACATGGCCATGTTCCAAAAGTAATATAATATTGTGTGATTAACAGTTATTTTGTGCTCACATCAAAGAAATATCAAGTAATAGAAAATGATAAAACATTAAAAAAGAGGGTATAACTCAATGTCGTAAGTATCTGAAGTAACGATTTTTCTCGGCAATTGTAAGTAGGTACTTGATCTAGAACATTCCCAGGAACGTACCGTTATACATGGATACGACTGTTTTCTCTGCTATTTACGAGTCTTTAACTTACTTACAAGTATCAATTATAGCATCTTGTGAGTAATATTTAAAGAGCCAGTGATTTGAAATGCTATTTCACCCAGATTCTTTGCGTATTGCAAATTAATATTGACGTATCCGGTTGAATGTTTGTAACAGATACATATAATTGGTAGATACTTACCGTCGTTTATGTTAGACTTTTGCAATTAGATGGCCGTGGGAAGCAAAAGTCGATAATATGGTTAAAAAACTTTAGGACGTTGGAACTTGCCTGATAAAATCTGCCGTTATATTAAGGGTTAGGCATAGATAGCTTGATAACAATAGTGAATGTGTAATGAATGACTTGAATCTCGAATCTTCTTCATATAACACACACATTATTTCATCATCATGTTAGCCCCACTGACGTTCACTGCTGGAATGTATCCTGCCCCACTAGAAAACGATTACACTTCAAGTTAGAAATGACGAGACATATAAAGCGCTCCGATTTGTAGAAATAAGCGAAGTCGTACGAAGCTTGAGATTACAGCCAATCACAGCGCGTACCTATTTGTTCTATGTAGAGGCTTTCTTGACGAGCGTGCTACTTCAGGTAGGTTGCTGAAAATGCACTACTTTATAAGTACAGCAACATTGCTATATTACTACAAAATTACTAAGAATTTTTATTTTTTTGTCGAATGAGATACGTTTCATCTCGTAATGCGATGGCAGAGTCTGGAAGGGATCATATTTTTTTTTCGCAAACATAAAAAAAATGTCATTTTCCTCATCTGGATGCATTGCAACTGATGTCCTCTGGTGAGATGTTTCCCCTCTAAGTGCCCGTGGGAGGCTTTTAGCAAACATTTTCGCTAGCAATAAACTGTAATAAAGAGAATACGGAAGACTCCAGGATGAAAGGATCCAGAGCTGGTTAGCAAAAATACTCTCATTCGAGTAATATACTTTTATGACTGAAACTCCGCATTTAGACGGGTATGCAACGATATCTAAGGTACTAGTGTTGGTACTAGCTAGAGCGTTACTCCAGCAAGTATGGTGCATTTGCTGAATCTCAAATATACCTCTTGAGGTCGCCATTTAAAATGGATTAAAAAACATTTTTTTTAAGGAAACGCGCACTCACATGATATTAAATGTTTAAAACGGGCAAACAACGAAGGTAAGCGGAATACTTATCTTTGGTTAATCTTCGCGCTATAATACCCGTTTTAATAAATAATTTAATAAGGAATAATTTAAATTTTCTAACGGACTGGATCAACCCGCGCAAGTGCTGGGTTTCTAAAAAAATTTAAATTATTAACATTTCTCGTACGTTTGGGTCGATGTCCTTGAATAATAATATTATTATTACTTCACAACTTTTAACTGCATATACAAAGTAATATGAATTGTATAATATTAGTATTCCCGGTATAATTTCAATAAATCCTAACAAGAAGTGATTGATCTTCAATCGATATCTGCGAACAAGCCTATGCTGTTCAGTTCAATGAAACTGAATAAGCTCGTATCAATACCATCAAATATCCTTTACTTGTTTTATCTATACAAATTCAATAGCTCATTGGCGAGACTTCCCAACAATTTATTATCGGATAACGTTCACCGGACATTTCCAAGCGAGGCCTATTTTCTTATCACGATCTAAATGCAAGTTCTAATCAAGACTTCATCTCGGAACAAATTAAACTGCTTCTACGCAAATACGGCGTTTCCATCGCGCGGGCGCATTAGATCACAAACATAGACAGGAGTTATTATAGCTCCTAGGAGCAGCTATTTCTCATGATCATAATGGCGTATTCAGTTTAATGCCTTCATCGTATACGTGCATGGATAGAGGCAGGGGTATGTTTATTGTAGATAGTTATCGATTTATATCGTAGGTGCTTCCGCGTAGGGCATTCATTATGACTTGTGACTTGTACCAGCTAGATTGGCAGGTATACCGCCCGGTGGTAGGGTACTTGCGATTGCTTTTACAGCGCGATGAAAATTAATCACGGCTTATAACGCTGTAATTTTATTGGTTTCCCATCTAACGTCGTCGTTAGCTATCGATACACCGTTAGTTTGAAATTTCACACCTGTATTGTTACTCGGCAACTGTTCATCAGCATTGTTCAGAGATCTAGGCTAGATGTTACTGTATCATAGTCTTTATTTTGTAGTCATAAGGTTACTGTATGCCGATACAATGTGTTTATGAACAATTTGTTGAACAACGTTATACTGTTTTATGAAATAAGTAACGGATTAATTAGTACTGATCACGTATTATATTCCTTACAACCTCAGTAGATTTAATATTTCCAAAGGTTTGTTCATATACACGTTATAGCGAAGTACATAGAACACACGATGTGAAGAAAGAATATTTTCCTCCGCTCCTAGGCCGCTTAATCCTTCTAACTAGTTTCTGACCATCATCATGAATGGGAAGACCATCATGGTGATTGAGAAGAGCCAGTTTATTTAATTTTTGTGTCTGCACAGCTGAAAGCAATTGTCGAAACAGCTGTTTTGTAATTCCGAAATGTAGATTTTGTTTTTCAGAGAATTTGACCAACTGCTGGTCGTAGTGTTTTTGGTCGTAATATTCCTATAATGCATATGCAGATATGCAAGTCTTTAGATAATATTAAGTAGTTACCTAATCAAAGAAGAGGTTTCCATTAGGCTTATAGCGAGCGGTTGACTGACTTCGAATAAGTCTCCAGACCCGCGCAGCTATGACAGTATACAGAATTCACTTATTTAATAAACAGAACGCATTCAACTCCGAATCCCGACTAAAGAAAATATTTTATATTGCTAAACATCGTTGCTTAACATCAGGCAGGATGGTGGTCAAACGCTTGTTCATAGTGATAAAAAAAACGGAGCGACGATTGAAATTGAATAAGCTATAGTATCTAAATATGAGGTTTTTAATATTATAACCATAGTAAATTATGTGTGTGTTTTACATCATTCTTTCATAAAATATGAAAAGTTTCTGATTTGAACCAGAAACACTTGCTGGTCACATACAATTATTCAATAGCAAGTTCAGTCAGTATGTGGGAGAAAGTGTCCTTTTTTCAGCTAAAGTTGTTTAGAATAATAATTAGAATGCAGTGTCAAAACAGCGTTTCCTTCGTGAAAATTACATCCTGTACAAAAGGCAAAGGAACTGAAAGGCAAACTTACAGCACGCCGTCCGTCGGCCGTGGACGTAGACTAAGTTCATGATTGTGTTTGTTTATCACACAATGTGCCTAGTATAGCAGGTACGCTCGGTGATTTTACCCGTATGATTGAGTTTGGCCATACAAACTATGCCTTACAATTTTCGAATTTCGGAATATTGCTCTCGACGTCTAGGAAACATAAATTTATTTTACTGTTTCCGAGTATATGAGAGAGAGAATACTTATTATGCGAAAAGTTCATCTTTAGCCACATGACGTCCACTGCTGGACGAGGGCCTTCCCCAATGATTTCATTATAATTATGGAGGTAAATGTCAATAATCGCGACGCTTGGCAGTGCAGGGTTGGCGATCGCAGTGGTGTTGTGGTTTAACTCACAGAGAGCGCTGCTGCCCGTCCTCTGGAGAGTTCCCTTGGTCACCACGACGGGTAAATTTGGGCTACGAAACATTGACTGTTATATAATATTAACATAAATAGTTATACACCTCATGGTGTTACTATAATATCCTACATCCTAATCAAGGTTAGGTATATTTTGTGCATCTTCCTACCCAAATTTCGTCAAAACTGTAACATTTTTCGTGGTGAATTCTTTTATGGATACCATAATGGATGCAGCAGCGGGATTACGTGGGACTCGCGTCCACTAATCCACTATAACCCAACCGCTCACGAATTTCTGTGATAGCCTCCGGAACAGCCTACGTCCACAGCGACCTGAATATCCCTGGTTATAAATCTACTTTTTACTACGTATTGTATGTATGTGGTAAAATAAGTAGTATCTTGAGACCGCACTGATTCTTAATACTCATTTATTAATACAGGTATAAAAGTAGTTCATGCCGACTATAAGAAATGTCGATACAATTCCGCATCCCGGTAGCACACGCTCCATGTACAGATAGGTTATACATATTAATAGAAACGCTTCAATGCCTCAGTAAGATGTATGGACACTAAGTAGCCACAATGGCCTGTTCTGCTGCACTGGATTATTGATCACAAGCACTTGGTACGGAAGACATATCGTGTAGGGATCTCTTCTTGTACCAGTTGGAATTATGAATCAGATAGCGACTTTGTAGGTAGGGCTTCGTAGGTTTGTGGGTGTTATTAAAATATAAAATAATGTTTTAAAACCTGCACTCTCAATGTCCATGTCTGGTGTGTTTTTACGTTTAGATCCCTATCATTGAAGTAATGTTTGTTGTTCATCAAAATTAGTGTTTCGTGACTGCTTGTTTTTCATACATAGAACATTGCTTGGAACTCAATACATACAGGCTGACTTCGGGGTCATGATCCGGAACAACTTTTCCTAGCTCAGAAAATTATAGCGATTCCAACAGAATTTTTGTGACTGAGACGTTTTGAATTTGTTTAACTGTATATTTTTTTATCCAACATTTACAACAAACTTTATGGTCACACAAACATTTATAGCGAAAAAAGGTTTGTTCGGGAAAAGAAGTATACTATTGAAATCGCTATCATTTACTGCGTAA
Organism: Conopomorpha cramerella; assembly: GCA_012932125.1. Classification (NCBI taxonomy): domain Eukaryota; kingdom Metazoa; phylum Arthropoda; class Insecta; order Lepidoptera; family Gracillariidae; genus Conopomorpha; species Conopomorpha cramerella. The sequence goes on along the minus strand of SJJU01010121.1, from coordinate 4,384 downwards.
GAAAAAGTCAAAAGTCATGCCTGTATATTATAACTATGTTATATCGCCATAGAGGAACACTTGCATTTAACATAGTATAAGTCGAAATAAGGTCTCTGCGTGACTTAAAATAATTAGATAATATATTTTTATTTTCTGTCTCCTGTAAAATGAAGAAAAGTTATCCCTATTATTACTTATTAGGTACTATGTAACTAAATTCAAAATAGTTAAATGAAAGCTTAGGTTTCAACGATGGTGGGAAGCCACGACCATACTATTAATATGAGGGCTTTTATTTCTTGTTTGATCCTCCCTTTTACCATTTATAGTATTAGGAAGGCGTTTCCATAACATACTGTACTAAAGGGCAGAATTTACCGGTAATTTGCAAATATGGGCATTTCTTTATGCTTTGAATAATTCACATTTTTACGTTATGTATTTTACTTAAGCCCTGTGATGACGGCGAATAGAATACATGTGTCACCACCCCAGCCCAACATTTCTTGTCGTAAGGAACCCTCCAGAGGACGGGCGATTACTATTACGTTGATTACTTTGTCAACAAAACATGTTTTCATATAATTACACATATTTTATTCACCTGTTAGTATATATATTACTTGCACGTGTACGTAAATTAATTACGTCAATCAGTTACATATTTCATAAAACAGTAGCGTTCGACAACAGTGAAAACGTCTAAATACACAGATAAATCGGCTTCTGTATTTCCTTAGCTCTCTCTTTATGGATACCGTGTTATCACGGGCCCTCAGGTAGGCCAAGTAAATTGGACCTGAAATTACTCAGCTTCTGTCTTTAGTTAATCTACTCTCTCTTTGTGGATAAGGCTTTATCACAGACTGTTATCAGCCGGCCGGTAGCTGCGGCAGTGGCGGCGGTGGCGGCGGCGCGGCGGTGGCGCTTGGGTGGCGCGAGGTGCGCACGCGGCCCGCGAGTCCGATCTCGCAGGCCCGCCTACTATGTAGCGTTGTCAATGACTACCAGAGTACAGAATGGACATTATAAACTTCTGACCAATAACTCCGTGTCTAGCGTTTTTTAAAACTCAAATATATCGGAGAGTTCAGTAGTCGTCAAAAACAATTTATTGTACAGAACATATTCAGATACTGCATAAAAAAGTATGTAAAATAGAAAAAAAGAACCATGGCTGGTTGGATATAAGTACATACGTTTTTTGCGAACACATCTAAGGTTAAAATCAGCAACATGCTTCATAAATTTAATATGTACTACTAACACATATTATTGATATTAAATACTAAGGAACATAGGAGGTCTTAAAATACATTTTTTGTAGTAGTAGAACAGTATATTTAGGACACATTACATCAATTAATTACTTACATATTTATACTTACATTTACAACGTAAACAAAAAAATATTTTATCGACACCATAATAATTTAATCTCATTATATAAAAAATGCACTTAGCGTCCGCTAGTGTCCCATCTGAGAAAGTTTTTATTTATATTCTTTGCGCAAGTCCATCATTTCGCCTGGGCCTCGCCCCCACCAAGGCAGCGCTCGCGCACCGACCGCTCCATCTACATAATTACTCAAAGCTCATTGGTGACTATTAAGCTCATGATAATTCATGAGACCGTCGCTGTGTTTAATTAATACCGTATCATGTGGGATGTCAGATAAGACATAATGGAACCTGATGGTTTTGCTGTTTTGCCGACAATATTATCTTTGCAAGTAGATTTGGATTGCGGAAGAAGTTTGTATGTTAATATTATACAACGAAATAAATGGAACATGTACTTATATAACGTATTTTTTTATATAAGTAGAAATAATTATTTTGAAATTGTAACGACTAACAGTTCTTATCTGCTTAAGTATCTAAAACAAATAAACATTTGTATGGCCCTTTCATTGAACTTTATTCGAGAAACGTACAATTAAAGCTAATAATGCTACCACGATGAATGATTATTTTTTTATTTAACTTGATTATTAATCAGCTTGTGAAATATATAAAAATTACGCGCACCTTTGTCTCTCAGATAATGCAGAAATGGTAAAAAAGTTTCAACGTAGTAGGTATATTGAGTCGTCCGTCATACACATTTTACTCAAAATATTTCATTTAATTACAGTACACGCACAAATTTCGTGTTACATCCAACATAAAATATCAATAATTTATTTAACTCTGAAAATATATTAAATAATTTATGACTTTCTTTTTCGCATGTTATTGTCTTTAAAAAACAGGTTATTATACTGAGCTATCTGTCCTCGATTGCGAGGTATTTGTGACCCGGAATTTTTGCTCACGAGGGCATTATTATGTGACCTATACCTTCAAGTTCAAGTTAACTACATATCCTTGTGATTCAACTTACGCACACCAAATGCCGAATTTGTGTGTCGAATTTTATTCAATGACCTACCGGAATCCGGTCTGAGTATCTCTATTAGACGAGTGCTTCATCGTAAACCACACGGCAGCTTAAAACCAGACAAAACTGTGGTCAAACCTTTTCATATTTGAAATTTAAAAAAATATGACACGTGCCTGCCCACGTGCCTAGTGAGTATCCACTTGAAGATCCCTGAATCATCTCAAAAACTTTGCCATCAAAAAAAAATATCCCAAAACTCCTTCACGACGCATGATCCAATTACGTTCAACCTATTCTAAAAAGTACACATTCCATTATGTAAAACAAAAATCAAACATCGTGATTTCTTCTGAAGATAAAAAAAAGAACAATTCCGATAGGAACGTAGAAAAAATGGTAACAATTACGCATCCAAATTTCTCAGACGGCCGAAACGAAACAGTTTTCATTAGTTAGAAAACTTTGATCGTGATCGAAGGCTTCTACACGACTGGGTAAATATAATTGCTTTGATTGACTCAATAATATAAAACTGACTTCGTTAGATCCACGTGGATTGTTCGAAAACATCGGTCGCATCGTTTTTTGCTTTGGTAGTACTGTTGTACGTAAATACGACACCATCATTTTGCGTATTGAGTTTATGAGAGGAGGTGAATATCAAACCCTCACCTTATCCATTTTATTCTTTCATTTACTTCTGATTTTTTTGTTGATTCTGAGTTTACATGCTGAATCGCACCATCCTGGAGAAGAAAAGTTAAACAAAACTGCGTAAATCCCTTATTAAAGTGTTATGAAATACTATTTTATTTTTGAAAATCGCATATATCCAAACATAAGTTGAAGTAATGTTGCAGGACTCACAAGTTGTTTATTGATTTATAACAAAGTAGTGGACTCGACAGACGTTGTCCTGTCTTAACTATTAATATGAATATAATTAGTATTACCTCTAGGGTGGCCTGTGCCCAGCAGTGGATGTCAGGAGATATAAACTCCTATCTCTCAAATTGGACGAAATTACATATAAATGCCAACTTTTGTGAATATCGGTGGCCTTGGTAAAGAGTTCATTGGGAACAAACATCATGACACTGGATTTTTATTTGTTAACATTGTAAAAAGTGAATATGTTATTGTTTTGATATTCACTTCCTCACGTACCACTAGCTGCAAACCCGGCAAACGTCTTGCCAAAATACATTAACAGTGTTTCTCTGCTATTATATGCATGCATACATTAAATATAAACTTCTATAATAATCAGCCTATCAAACGCGATTGGAAAGTTTTGTAAAAAATGTAAAGTTTTAAAGATCTAAGCACATAGTGAGATACAATGGGAGGCGACTTTGTTTTATACGATGTATTGATGTGTTTTATAAGTTTCCTTCACCGAATTAAAGTTTTTAACTGCAAATTGGCTAGCGTTTAATCACTATTCTGTCTGGGGTTAAACAGCTGCGCTTGCCTACGCCCTCGTAGTACCTACTAACACACAACTTGAAGACTATTAAATAGTAAATTGTGCAGGAAACCCAGACTCCGGCTAATCATGCCAGAATCTGTCGGATCGGACTACTAACTGCTCACTTACTAATGGCAACAGTTCAAAAGCTCAGACCAAAAACAAGTAGACTTGCAATCCGAAACTGACATTTAGTATACATACATGTACACTTCACGCCTTTCTCTCAGAGGGGTAGGCAGAGACTACAGATCTCCATCTGTCACGGTCCTGACATACCCCTTTCGCTTCATCTAGGTACATTCATACATGTTTTCATACATGACTTCCGGTTTCGAGTACTTTTCACGCCACCTTCGGCCAGGACATCACCAATCTGGTCAACATATGTCCTTCTGGGGCGACCTCTACATATCTAGCTCATTACATCACCCATATAAATCTCTTTCGTCAATCGACTTTCATCCATTCTCTCCATATGCCTAAACCACCGAAGCATGCCCTTTTCAATCTTGGTCACTACGTCTTCCTTCAAACCGAAACTT
>SJJU01010120.1:0-16668 GCA_012932125.1 Conopomorpha cramerella | reverse complement strand
AAATCATTTTACGTATTAGTTTCAACGCTCATAGAGCAATAATTGCAAAAGTAAACCCGTATTCGTTTATAACAAATAAACTTTAAATTAATCTAAATCCATTTTTTCTTGTAAGGACTATAATTGTAATAGAGTGATTTACATTTTTCTGTTTTTTATAAATGAAAAAAAAAAACAAAATGGCCGTCGAAAAGTTAAGGGTGACAACTCCATAAATACATCAAAGAGTTGCGCAAGAGCATAATGTACATTAGCAGTTGGCAACCCTGTAACCCACATTCCCATGTAACATGAATGGCTGCGACACGCGACTGAAACAATGATGTTTTTTTTTAACAGCCACAACTATGCGAATGTTAGCAATAACACAGTGTTAGTGTTTGCCTGTTGCAAAATGCGCATGTTTGTCCACAATCAAATTCTCATCATGTATGCAGGCAATTTTATCTACCTGCGAACAATACCTAGCTAATACAGGTACTTAGGGCTTCATTCACAATCGATCGAGTTGCATGTGACACAATCGAATTGTTTCTCAGATCAAAGAAGACTGTAGAATCTATACCAGGTTTTCTCAAATTGGGATTCGCGAACACTTAGGGGTTCGCCTTTAGACGGTAGGAGGTTTGCGGAAATATTTGCGAAATGGTGACTGATGTTTGACTGCCAAGAGATTCACAATGAAGCTCGTACTTGGTTCTAGATAGGGCCTTATATACCACAATACAGCATACAAATGTAATGAAATTCTTGCAATATTTTTGTTTGAAATTCTCTAAATTCCCAACTGATGGGATTTGAAGCAATTTATCACAATGAACACAATAGCTGTGATAACCTTACTAGATAACACTTTGCATAAAAATCCCTAAGTACCTATTTTGAATGCTGTGCCCTATGACATTATGGTAATGCAATAAACTTATTGTGTAAAGCGAGTGCAACCGCGGGCCCTACACTAGTAGAACAGCATAAGCTAACTACGCTGTCACTGTATATATAACCTTCCTACAATATTCCCACGAGAACAATCAAAGCTTAGAGTCCTCGCCCTCAAATTTTTCTCAGTCCTAATCGGACAGTCATTTCGTAATAACGTTACAAGAAATGTGCATTGTTTCGAAAAGTATTCGAAAGTCACATTAAGTCGCTGCCTGTAGACTTTTGTTACTAGAGTTGGTACCGTCGGCGAGCTACCAGTTTTGATGACACTTCCTGTGTCACTAAAACATATATAAGGTAAAGTTGTCATATTGTGACAAGTAAAAAATGAACCTTAATGTCTTACGACATTTATACGAGTTTCAACCTTAGGCTGGTAGACCAGATTCCTAAGCGATTGTACCTTTTCTTATTTTGTTTTGTTTTGAGTAGAGTGACATTTCACAAGACACGAAACGCCTTCTTACGCTACGTCCTCAGTGAACGATTTCATACCATACGTAGCGTAAAGGGTTGATAGGATACCCAAAAACTTTTGTTCTGGTCCTATCAAACATATCAAAGTGAATCTGTTGCCATGGGCTTGCCTTACAAGTACCCACTTTGGGGAACGGGCGTGACCTTTATATATGTATGTGTGAATCTGTATTCAAAACCCCTCGAACTACTTTTGTTTTAAAATATGGGCTTAAAAGATAATACACGGCTTTTTCTTAGAAACCTACATAAAACACGCAAATCAGCCTATGAACTAAGTACCTATATATTGCCACATGGAACCCAATGTTATTATGGACCTTGTAGCAACTATGGTGAACCCATAGATAGTATAAGGTCTACACAATTTTTTATTAAGCAACCTAACAATATAATCCTTCATAGAAACAGTAAATACATTTACAGAAATGATATAGATTTCGATCCAGGTGCTGGGTTCAAACCGACCTCTTGGTACTATTCATACGTAAGGGTCACAGCTGTTCCTTTCGGCTACAGCTGCTAAAACACACACACACTAGGTATAATAGTTTACATTCGACTGGCTGATTCTTAACAAAGCCCAATGTTGGGGATTAGAATCTTGAGAGATATCATTCTCATTTTACGTTATAAAAGATGGAGCAATGGAAAATAATTTTGTATTTTTTTATCACTATTTACAAGCGTTTGATCACCATCCTGCTTGATGTTAAGCAGCGATGTGGTCTACGATGGAGCACAGTTGAGCACACTTGTTCAGAAGGTACCTATTCACCCGCGACTTGAAGAACTTCAGACTGTACTGCGCAGGAAACACAGACTCCGGCAAGTCGTTCCACATCGTTGTATGAACGATACTTTTAAGTAGACCAAATGGTGAACCATTTGGTTCTTATATGACACATTATTAGTAACAAGAATGCATTCGCGGAAAGTCTTTTTCTAAAGAATGTATATACTGTAAAGTACTCCACATAGTTTTGTAGAAAGGCTAAAGGCCTTGGTCAGGGCACTCAACTTACATTTGATGGTTATGGGGTTTTATGTAGGTACGCATAAATTTCTCTATGTTGTATCTTAGTTTATTCTATGACCGTCTGTCTTCGGACTCACTCTTTTATGGGATGTTTTTATAAGTACTCAAATACGTGGAATCAAACGAAGTATTTTAATTATACTATGTACCGTATACCTACATCTGCAGGTAGTTTTGAATAATAATATATATACGTACATATTTACCTTTAAAACATCGCAAAATTTAATTGAAGTCATTGATATGACACGATGTGCCAAAGGTCAAAATACACGACAACATGGTAAGTGATATCATAAACAACCTCAACATTATATTACACTACAAGTAACAACTATTATTTAAAAACATCAATTCAAATCAATTCAAGTGGGTAATAAAATAGGGCCTTCTATAGCCGACATTCCTATGATGCACAATCTTCACAAACAACGCCATGTTTTTATCTTGCATACTACATAAACAAAATAAAAAGCATCAATAATCGCCTTTGAAGGCGTGAAGTGAATGCTCTACGCTATGAAGAGGGCCATAAAGATAACGGCCAGAAACCCAAGAAATGCCCCCAAAAGGCAATGAAACAAAAAGTGTTCCTCGTTTCGCGTCTCGCAAGATGCGCGGGCGCATTGCTCTAGCTATTCGGATCCCGGCCGATTTCGTGACTGTCTGTCATAACCGCAGGTTCTTTAACTGCATGCAACTTATTTTGCTCTATTCAGACACTTCGAAACTGGTTCTCAAAATGATGCTTTTTTTTGTTGTTTTTGGTCCGGCAATCATCATTTTCGGGCGAACAGCCGGCGTGCCTAAAAGCTAGGTAGAGACGATGTTTTAGTCGTTTTGTTCAATTGTTTTTCGTTTAGATTATTTTTTTATTACCTTTGCGTCAGAGACGAGTTCTTTTATGATTGATCTGACACATTAAGGAAGTCCGAGGTACATTTTAAACCCGACTTGAATAGTTAGATACCTAACCATATTGAAATGAAAATATTTCTGATACATTGACAGACAGCGTCGCTTCATTGTTCTGATGTATAGAATTAAATCTTAATTAAGAAACAATAGGTGTTACTAATAGCTATTTCGGTTCCTAATAGAAATTTCAGACATGAAACAAAACATGTTTACAATAAACAAAAAAAAACTAAACACATTGTTCATACACGTATTTTTAAACAGCGCAACAACAGGTTTTGACTATAACCTAAGCTCATAGGGTCCCACGGTGTAACCATGGCCAACATTAGCATTAAGTGTATTTTCTTGTAACTATAAATATTCTTCAAAAGGATGGCAAACAACTTCCTTCGTGTTGTAGTGTTGGTTTACTCTTTTGACCCGTTTTAACCTTTATGCTCGGCTGCCCAAGGACATCTTCTTAGCACATTTATTCAAAGGTATAAAGCATAACATTAGGCGTACTGACGTCAGTCTATTCCCTTATGTGACAACATATTTGAAGTATAATTGATTAGGTAAATCGGTAAGGTAAATATGTAGTTATTTAAATGATGTTTGTATGAATAATTAAGTACTTAGGTAAGTTAAGTAGCTAGTAAGTAGCTATGTATAAGTTTGTAAGTAGCTATGTATAAGTTTGTATAAGATGGTGTTTGACTGTTATTGGTTTAAAAAATCGACCAGACAAATTTCCGGATTGCTCGGGTCCAAAAAGGAAGCAACAGGGATAAAAATAGGAGCATTAATAGTAATTTGGTTGTGGAACTCTCTAAATTTATTATAGATATCAGTAGTGTGTATAAATATGTAAAAGTTTGGGTCATGATGAGAAACTTTTGTTTTTATTATAAGCATCTCCAAACACGTAGTCGGTAAAAGCCGAAATCTTGATGCATCATTCAGTTTTTTGAGACTTCGCGATTCGAGTCCAATTTCACCGCCAAGAACTTTATACAGAGTGTCCGAAAATTCGACGTCGTAACCAGTAATTTATCCAAAAATCAGTATAAAAATAGCATGGTAACCTATACTATACAAATCTTGCCTTCTTAAAACTAAAAAGAATATCTAAAATTGTATCTGTGTAATTAAAAATATATTTACTTATACCTATTTAACTTAAAATTTTAAACCTTGTATCATGGCGCGAAATTAATGAAATATAAGTATTCGGCTTACCTCTGTTGTTTGTTTAAACATTTAACACCTAAAATGCCAATGGGTGCGTGTGTGCCTATACTCGTATATTATGACACATGAAACGAGTGATTTTGTTAATGGTATTCGACATAGAATACAATGTTTATATTGTCCCAAGCTTATCTGGGATGTAAATTGAATGCATCAGTGGCCATACTTCCTATCGTGTCGTAGAAGCCAACTGTCCAGTGTGGACATTGCCGACTGTCCAGTGTGGACGTGTGGTATTTAGGTTTATTCAGGCTATGAGCTAGTAACTTTTAACTAAAAGTTCATATTGACATTCTTAACTCCTTATTGTGCTAAATGTGGCCAGAGTTTTTGTAACCCTCTAGTTCTGTCCACCCCCTTTTAAGGATGAAGCACGTAATGATAACATAACACCCTGACGTTTTACGGGACATGCCGTATATACACACAGAATTCGCAGCGAAATCTGCCGCGCTCGTTCGTGTAGAAAGTAACACGTGGGCACAGCCAGACGGACGCACACCACTCCGCTAATTATGGCACATATCTCGTTTACCATGTTTTCGCTTTGTGTCTACCTATGTCACTTTAATGACTCTATTTTGTGACATGAAATTTGTGACATGCGATTCCAAAAAAGAAGTCTTTCTCAATTCGATCTTGTATATTGCTTTTTTAATTTGTTCGCAGATAATTCTGTCGTTTATGAATCGATTTTTATGTTTTTTTTTTGTTTGAAAGAATATAATTCCAAGGTTCTATGATAAGGAAATCAGGGTTTGATGATAAATCGAGGGAAGCCTTGAAAATTTGTATGGACTGACACAAATACTGGTTGAAGTCGCTTAAGATTCGGTCCTTAAGATGTTATTGTTTATTTTATTATAAACCGTTTGTAGAGAATGCAATCAGGTTTTGTAATTTTGATAATGCATTATATAAACGTTTTTATTAAAGTAATGATAATGTGTACAGTTTTAAGCGAAAATAGTTAGTAAGTAAGTACCTACAGTATTTCCAATCTTGTAACATACCTGGCAATCTCTGCGGTTTTGAACAAAATCAAATACAAATTTTATGAACGGGAAAGTTTGGATGGACGTTTATGGATGATGGATGTTTGTAGCTCTTTCACGTAAATATTACTAAACGAATTTCAATGAGACTTTACAATAATGTAGGTTATACGTCGGAATTATCCGTACGCTATATTTTATTGAGATTTTCCTTCGGAAACTGGGTAAACTGCGAGGAATAACTAGAACTATACATCTATTAATTAATTACGTAGAAAACACAACTTTATATTTAATAGAGCTGTGTTATCTCCATATATTTAATAGAGCGGTGTCCTCCACTTATCCAGTATTGCATAACATGGAACAGTAGGGAGCTTAGGTTTAACGACAGGAAATCATACCTCTTTACAACGTTACTTAAACACTTTCCCTAGTATAAATTTAATTTCTTCACGGACCGCCAAGGTAGCTACGAACATAATCGGTATTTAGGCAATAACTTAGTACGCTCCTAAGTGTAGGTAAGTACTGTCTTGTAATGCTTTCTTGTCTATTTCATAACACAAATAAAGCAATTTCTTATACAACCGCCGTTCTTCGTATTTCCGGGCTGCATACAAAAGACATCAACGCGCTGTTTCTTGTTCAGGTTCCAAACAGAATAGACACGGTGCCCGGCCCGTTCCCAACTTTTTTTTTACGACTATGAAAAAAGATGAACCCCGAATACCGGCTCTAACAAACAAAAAGGAATAAAAATAAAGTAATAGCCGGCACACAGTTACCTTTATAAGATACATTGTGCCCGTTGAAATCTTTTACTTCGTGGATGTAAACAACGTGAACGTGTTTTGGTTATTTTGTTTTCGTTACCTAAATTTATAATTTTTTTTCTAAAAGTAAATTATGTCACTTCTGCATTAGGTAAAGCTAGTACTTGTTGCTTAAAAAAAAGTAATACAAATAGAATGCATACTCCCCCCTTAAGTAAGCTAGCGATGCGGATAGACCTACAGACCTAGCTGACAAACAGTTTCCTAGAACTCTTGGTATCTAAGTAGTGTGTTAGGCCACAGACATGTGTACTCCATCTCTCGTCTTGGCATCGTGCGGGACGCCAGCAAGTGAGAGGCGTCCCGTCTAAGCACCAGCGAGCGCAACATTCCATCAAATACCGCTATTACACAAAAACACGTACCGGCGCGAACAAAAACAAATACTCCTTGCGCGCGGCAGTCTCCAGAAAAAAAATAATAAACACACACACAGTTTTAAAAAAAAATCCTTAAGAAAAATGGCACTGGCACAAAACACGGCTTATGTTTATTTTTTTTATTAAAAAGAAATTAGGTGTCACTGCAAAGTCACTATGGTACGCGGCAAGGCGTAGAGACGCGGCAGCGTGGCGCGCGAGACTGGTCCGGCCGACCGGTCCCCGAGATTTCTCCCCGTAAACATCGAAAGCGAGTCATTGAGCCTTTCGTCGGCTCGTGGCGAAACGCAGGTGCTGCGGCGGCATATCATGTATACACTGGGCTCATATAATACTTACCTACATGAGAATCTTACTTAAGAATAATAAGAAATAATGTAATTGTGACTTTCAGTGTGATTAGTTTTTTTTAATTACCTTCATGCTTGCTTCTGAAAGAGATATGTTCCTCAATAATGTTTGAGATTATAACGCAATATTACTGCTATCCTTATAGACAACCCATCTTAAGATTATGTACATTATTATCAGTATTAGGTATAGGAAGTTACCTAACTATATGTTGCATTAATGTGTGTTTAAAATATGATTTGTTATACGTGCGTAAAAATCAGTCAAAACAGAGTGTTTAAATTCAATATTTTTACACTTTACAATTACATATTTTAAATACATCAAAGAAAATTCCCCATTATAAGACATGAGTGTATATCTATTCTTCACTACTGTTACTATACCTGTTTTCGTGTTACACACAGATAGTATAATAGTACGACATTGGCCGTCACCATAGTATCCCTCCAGAAAGCGTTGTCGGTATGAAATGGTTTCGATGAGAGATGACGCGCCACAACATCCTGATTGACGAATTCGGTCAAGGTTCTACTGCAGCCTCGGCCACGAGCCTGCGACGTTCCGGGTAAAACCCGCCGGGAAATCTAACACTATTTTTAGTATATGCTCTTCCCATATGGGGTAAGCAGAGGCCGCCACTCAAAGACTTACAAGCAAATTCCATTGAGACTATGAGTAAGCCTGCAATAGGAAAAAAAACAAAACTCCACGCCTTTTACTCGCAAAGTGAGGTAGGCAGAGGCTCCTTCTAAGCAAATGCGCACGGTTCACCAAGTGTGTTTAACCCAACGTGATGTAGGTACGTAGGCCTGAAGTACCTACGTCCTCTGGGTGCCCAGAACCCGACCAACATCTGCTATCATCGGTAGCTAGACCATCGGGAGGGTTGTAGGTGTCTTACACTACCCCCGGGTGTCCATGAGGTGCTCCAAAAAAGGGCCTATATAGCACCTATAGAGTGATTTCATCACGATTTATGATATACCCCACATGAGCATTGCGTAGCGTACATAGACTCTGAAAACAGAGACCCATTGGTACAAGCCCACTTTCCTAGTCTCAAAGCAATAACCACTTAAAAGTGCAATCGTTACAGATGTTTACCACAACAGGAATCTGTTATATGTTTACAATGATTTCCTCACCGTATATAAAGCCGGGTCCATGCGAGTGTAATTCCACTGTGTAATGTAACACGAATTCTACATGTGAACAGCACTACGAGCGTTACATGTAACGACAACACCTAGAATTTGTGTTACATTACACAGTGCATTACAATACACGTTACACCCGGCTGAAACACGCGTATAAATGAAATTGCACGAACTCGATCTGGCTTCCAGTTCCTCAAATAAAATCTTCAGTTGGCGAACGTAAAATAGACATAACTGTACATAGTAAGTCGGTAAAGAATGTTGTAGTATGAAAGTGATTGGTCTGTGTGACTACTAAATCAGGTATTTTATTACCATGTTCCTATAATTTGCTCACTCGGAAGTATTACTTATGATAAATACTGGTTAAGTTGCCGGTTTTTCCTAACATTGTTTAACTACTTAATCCATTAGGGTACATAACAATTATTATTACGATTAAGCAAATACCTATGTCAATATGTAGCATAAGCATATTTAGCACGTAAGTTATCATATAATAAACGTTTAGTCTAAGCCGAACCTCCGTCTTTAATTGACGCCTAGCGCCACGCAACACATATCCTGGCAGGGTCGCCATGTGGCTGCTTATGCTATATATTAGGTATATATTTATACTACACCACATGTTCTCATTTAAGGCATAGCTACAGTAAAGATCTTTCCAGGATCAAAAAACATCTGTTTTTTTTTATTAGCTGGACTATCTACATTAGAGCCTATTTACGCAACACAACTTTCATACGGTTAATTAAAACATCGTCGTGATGAAAACCGCATACTACAAGGTGTGTAAAACCTATCACGACAATTCACGCTCTGTCGCGTTGGGATAAATACGCTTGGTGAAATGTAGAGATTTGCCTCTGCCTGCCCCGCTTTGGGATATAGAGGAGTGCCGTGTCTTCCGATTCTTAACGTTTTCATAGCGTTTCTCGGTTTAAACAACCAACTTAAACAACTGGCGAGATAAAAAATTCTATGTCTAGCAGCTCACCAACAGCAAATAGTAGAATAGAACTCAATAAACTTATAAAGTATGAGTCCCAACTCACGCACTTTATTTAGTCAGTAGCCGTCCACAGAAGCCGGGACCCATATATTAACGGTATACATTTTTATAACTCTACATATGTAGGTATATTTACAGTTTGTATCACAGCGTGATTTAATCAAAGTTAAGCTGCAATTACCTACTTACATAATAAACGCGAGAAAATTCATGTGTAGATGTAATATGTACTTAATTTCGTTTATTAATATGATGGATAAGATTTTACTCTTGTGTAATTACAAAGTAATACTCTAACCGAGCCATAATGTATACCTACTACCATAGAATTAATAAGTACCACGTATAACGCATGGGATTCCCATAGATTACAATTCAAGCTATAGTCAACTTTATTTCAATAACATTACAGGATTTTGTTGTTTTTGTTGTATGGTACGTAGTAGAGATGCCTGCCTACATAACAATTGTGTGATACTTATACCTACTTGCCTGATAGTTTCAACAGCGCATGACGGAATCGCATGTCCCATCAGAACATTTGATTTGGATGCGATAATTACTTCCTGTCACACTGAACCGTCATTTGTTATGTCAGTTTAGTCTTGTATATTGCTTTTTTTATCTAATTACGCAAACACATTGCAGCGCTAATTTATAATTAACTAGCTGTGCCACACGATGTTACCCACGGATTGACATGATAATTACTAATACTCATACTTTATTCAGTATCTTTCGATATTGAAAGATGCTCATATGAGCACACCAGTTTATACTCTACAATTGATACCCTATCTTATTCCTTGGGGAAATTAAGTTCATAAGACATTATTTCTTTGGTATAGTTTCATTTTTTTTAAATAAAGGCCATTTAAATGTTCCATTTCACTCGCTATTCGTCGACATTTTCAGACCAATCACGTTTTTTAAAAGACAATCGAGCCTATAATTATTGTTTTTTTAAATGATGTCGATTCCAAAATGATTACAGATGGCGAAACTGTCACGTTGTATAATCGACAGACTCGAATCTGTAATCTTGAGACGTCGTCGTTTTAATATATATATATATACTTTTCCTTTGTTTGTGTGTAAATAAATAAATAATAAATAAATATTCCATTACAATTCTTTTATTTTAATATTGTCTGCACGCTCATTTGCTGTGTTTACTTGTAATGAGGATGCACCTCAGTTCACCAAATTACCATCGTTTTATTTTTATTATGTGGTTAAATGGTGGTGTAGATGTTAGTAAACCAAAAAATGAATATTGATTTTCAATCAAAACATTATACCTGACAACAGTGGCGTGCACTGTCTTTTAAGACAAGGTAGGCAGTTACATAATCTCCAAGGATTGACACCTATGTATAGGTAACTCATCTTTACGAAACACAGGTACCTACCTATCTGCTCACCCACAAAACACAGGGCCTTCGTTAGCCTATGTCGTGAGTACAACGAAAAAAGATTTAGCAATAATTCTATTATAAGGTCGGGAAGCCAAAATACTAAGGTAGGCAGTGTCTTTTTGCCTATATGGTGTGCACGCCACTGCCTGGCAATGTGGCAAGAAACACTTACGGCAACGCTAGAGAGATAACAGTTATTATCATTCAATTAGGGAATGATGATCAACTTTTTTACCTAGAGTTAATAATTATTTGTACTCCAGAATATACTTCCTCATCACTCCTGTTGGAGAACATAAACAGTTTATGTTACTGTAAACGTTAATGCGGTAGTAAATTAGTCAAAGTTGTTACAAATAATAATTTATTTGTACTTAAATGTATTGTTATGACATAAATCATGAACTGTCACTATCACTGCTGGTGCTGTCGTCATCTTTATCTTGTGCATTATTTTCATTACCTTCTTCTTTATTTCTTTCTTGATCATTATTTTCTTCGCTATCACTTGTGTCTCCATCGCTCTGTCCTTCATCCTGTCTATCATTACTAGCTTCATCATTTTCGGGTGTGTCTTCATCATTGGGTTGTTCATTTTGCTTGCTCGTGTTACCCTCTTCTTCGGGCACTTCCTTTTGCTTCCGCCACATCTTAGCAGCCGCAAGTAACTTCAAGTTAGGACGCACCATCTCATCTTCAGGGAATATGTAATCGAACACTTCTTCCCATCCTTCTTCGACTCCACTCTCGCTGACGATCTTCTGTCTCTTCTTGACTCTCCTTGGCATTTTCTGTTGAACCTTTTCAATTTTCTCCTCATCGCCGATTTCATCTTCGAATTCTTTCCAGGCTTCGAGTAAAAGAACTCGAGATTCTTTCTCACCAGAACTACGCAGTACGTCATTGGCACGTTCGTACACTCGCCTCGCCATTTCTACATTGATGTCATCAGCATTCTCAGCGTTCAGTTCGAATTTAGCGTATGATAGCCATACTTTGACGTGTACAGTCCTCTCGAGCAATCTCTCGTATAGCTGTCTCGCTCGCTCCGTCTCACCTTGCGATATCTCGAAGTCGATAAAGCTCTTCCACAACAACTCAGGCATGTCCAATCTTGGTTGCCCGACTGCTATTTCATATATCGCCCTCGCTCGTTCCACGTCACCTAATAACGTTTCTAATTCGGCGAACTTTATCCATGTCGAGCAATTTTCTGGTCCGTATTCGAGAAACTTCTGATACAGTATACGACATCTGTCAAATTCTCTGAGCTGTATTTCTAAATCAATGTAGCCTTTGTAAAGTTTGTCTCGCGGACACATACCCAAAGCCAACCCTAATGATTTTCTGGCTTGCTTCAAATCTTTGCATCTTACTTCAAATTGAGCATACATGAGCCAAATCTTTGAAAAAGTAAATAGCTTATGTGGTATGAGTTCTAAGCAAGTTCTATACACTTGACGCGTCCTGTCCAGATCTTCCACTTCTAGTTCCTCGAAGAGTGCATAGTTAATCCACAAGTAAATGTAACGTCTCCAAAATTGTTTATCTTTCGATGGAGGTATATTAGCTATGGCTCGTTCGTAAGTATCCCTAATGACGTCGGCATTACCTTCATTTTCAACGAGTCTGATGTAGTCGAACCAAGCGTCGTAGTTTGTGGGGTTTTCAATGACTTCCTGTTCGTACATGTATTTTCTCTTACTGACAATGACGTCTTCAATGCCCGATCTTTCGCCATATTTCTTTTCGTGTATCGTGTAGGCTTTGTATATTTCTTTATTTCTATCTTTAGGTATATGGTCAAGAGCATACTTATAAATAACTCTGGCTCTGTCGTGTTCTTTCTGATTCTCTTCAAATTTGGCAAATGCGATGAATAGTCTCTCATCGAGGTCTTCGTCGCCGAAGAACTCTACAGCCCTTTCAAAAACTTTGCGTGCGCTGTTGACAAACCCGTGATTCTCCTCGAATTTGGCGTATTTGATCCAGTTCTTGACGTCAGGGTGTGTCATTACGAATCTCTCGTAGATCTGCCGGGCGCGGTCAATCTCTTTATAGCGTAGCTCAAAGTTGATATAAGTCTGCCATGCCTGCTCGTCTGGCTGCCATTCCATCCAGCGCTCGAACACCTGAACAACAATAAACAAGTAAATATATTGAAAAGGGTAACTACGCCAAGATAAAATTTAAACATTCGCGGAACCCAAGAAGGAGATTGAGACAGGAGCAGTTTGTTGAAGAAGAACTCAAAGTTAGATCTCAGACAAATTCTTATGTTGTGTACAGATAAGTACAGGGAGGTTTGGGAGTGGGCTAACACAGCAGAGTTACTAAGAAAATGGGCGATACAGTTCCATTAAAGTTGGATTGCTAATTAACATTAAAAATATATACATGACTTTCTCTCAAACATCATTTCTAAGATATTGTATGAGGCACCTGGCCACCAATTTTGAGACGCGATTAATAAGGGTGACCTACACTACATAACAGAAAAAGTGTGTTTTACCTGCCGGGCACCAGCGACGTTTTCCAGCATCTCCTCCATGTAAGTGTACTTGTACCAAAATTGCGAGACTCTTGGCAGGATAGTGACTGCGCGATCCCACAGGTTCCGCGCGTGGTTCACCTGCCGGTTGCGCATCTCCATTTCCGTGTACTTTAGCCTGAAAGAGTAGATTTATACCGTATGTTTATTGTTTGTCTTATATTGGCTTATATACCATATTTGCATTGTTTGTTTGTGTTATTGGTGTAAGCACTTAAACTCAGTTCTTTAGTAAAATATGTAGCCGGGGGGTCTTTTGCTTACACAAGCATCAGAGTGCTCTGGTTTAGGGTAGACATAGAGAGCCCTAGTAGCCACATTATTTTTCAGACCAGTGCCTTGCCAAGTCACCATTCCATAAGGAGGTAAAGATAATAAGATGTCATCTTTCTCCAAACCTAAGATACTTTTTACCCAGTAGGATGTGTGACAGGGCTTCTTGTACTTACATGATCATGTTTAAATAAATATATTACATAACCAACCAGATAGGATACAAAAATGCCTCAACTCATCTTGCTTTGCATCATCATAATTTAATGTCGGAGGCATTAATTGAACCCACAGGTGTTGTCCTGGAGACAAGTCCCTGACCAATAGATAGATCATCTCGGTGGTCAAGGTGGAGCATTGATTCATATTTCTTTTGAACTTGCATGCTGATACAAACAAAACCCTAGTACAGAAGAATGTTGAACAACAAGCAAGGCTTTCATACCATTCATAATGAACTTAGCATATATTTAATTTATAAACTAAAAACTAAACTAATTTACTAACTAAATAGATACTAAAGTAAATTTAAAGATAGAGAGAAAATCTGCAATGTAAAAAAACATTTTCTCTGGCCAAACATGCACAAGAAAACATGTTTGACACATTACCAAGTATGCTGGTTATACTGTAAATCGTATCTGTATCCATAACTGACCAGATCACTAGACCCATATCAAACATGTCCTTCGGTGCGTCTTTTGCCAAACATAAAAAATGATGAAATGCTTACCATAGTGTCACATTTCTGTGGTCAACATCTAAAGATCGTTCATAAATGGACCTAGCCCGCTGGATCTGTTTCTGTGATTCTTCCCACTGAGCATATTTCAACCAGTTGCCAATGACCTGTAACAAACAATTATAACTAATTCATGTTTCTTGTAATAACTGTTATTGTTTACAAAGCTACAGCAGCTATGCAATAAATTTTATGATCACAATGTCAAACTTTTTTTATTTGTTACATATGTTAAGGTAGATGATTGACGTATCAATCCATAATATATATTTGGGAGTGTGAAAATTTGTATGGGAATCCAAAAATAAATTTATATTTCACATTCTCACCATAGTCAAAGTTGTTCATATTGACAAGCCCAACAATGTTGCCAAGACCTGTTGGGGTTTTTGTACACTCTGTATGTACCTATACATTGAAAAAAAGCACCCCTCTAAGTACTATTTCTTCTAACTATACTCAGCACATATAAGAAGCCTATTTTGACACATTGATGAAATAATCCAAAAAAAAAAGTTGAATGGCCACAACGGGATAAAAATCTAAATGGACCATACTGTATATTATGCGACATACCATAATCTACACCTTAATTATCACACTTTGCGCCCCTAACTCTACCCCCGGACCCACCATTTGATTATACAATATGCTAGCTGGTTCCCATCCCTATATGAAACATGATTGGTCCATCCTACCTATGTGATTATAATACTGTAACAAACAATACCATTCTATTCTTCCGTATGTTATCCTCGAAAGCCTTCCGTTTGCGTTGTTGATAATCGCGAAGTTCTTCTGGATCTGAAATCTTCTGTTTTGGTGGAGGCGGCAAGATTTCAAGATCTCGTTCTTTAGCTTCTCTTAGCAGTTGTTCTGCTGTGATTTGTATCTCTGCTGGAGCTTTGTTTTTGACCTGCAAATCAAATACAAATAAAAATGTAGTTTAAATATTACAGGACTAACCACAAAAATATTTAATAAATGTAGAATTTTGTTAATACTAACCTTAGCCACTTTAGGCATTTTTGCTGGTTTTCCTTCCATATTTCTGTGATATTTGTTAGCGAGTTGTTTTGATAAATTTACTGTTAATTATAATAAATCGTAATTTCTACAAACGCTACAAAGCCAGCAAGCAAAATTGTTGTTGTTATTTGAGTGATTGATTGATAACTAAATTGATCGATTACCATACACTCGTTTTTTTTTAAAGAATGTGACGGCAATGGCATGCTATGAGGTCAGAATATTATTTTAAACTCTCAGACCAAACATAATTATAGACTTGTAAGCCGCGTACCACCTTCAGTTATCAGAAGTACATCATTTTCCATACATTTTGGTGGAAAAGAGACAGACTGAAGGTGGTACGCGGCTTGCAAGTCCAGTTGTGTTTGATCTCAGATTATACATGTAGGTACCACACAAATACCTATTAAAAAGACCAAGACTCCGTGAATACCTTCATTCAGTAGAAATGTACAGTTCAGTCAAAGACTATCATAGAGAAACCCTTCCCACTATTATAATAATGGTTACCTTAACTGTACAATCAAGGACTTAAATATTTTTTTAAACTATTCATTAATAAAAACCTAACAGTGGTCTTCGGCTTTGTAGGGTATTTCTGTATCACCTGTATAGTGCAGCGTGCACTATATTGGCGGGAGTTATCTCGAGCAACTCTGTAGGAGTTTGCGTCTCTGGCGCTTCGAGATAAATCTACGATTGTTATATACGTGGGTATAGACTTTATAACTGGTACATTCCTGAACTACCTTAGCGTAACATTTCCGGTTTTATAAAATGCCCGGTTTACCAATTTTTCTAGGGTTTGAAGCTTGGTCCTGCTGAATCATCTGAACTACCGGTGTTCCGGGCTATCGTATAGGTAGGTACCTACTTGTTATATTGGGCTTAAGAAGTTGGCAGGTCAATGCAAGTCACAGTAGGTACAGACCATGGATGACTCATTAGCACATTCAGACCAAGTACCTAGAACTAGATTGCAAGCTGCCTAGAACCTTCAGTCTTCCTCTTTTCTACCATAACATATTATTTAAAATGATGTAGGTACTTCTGGATCCAAATTCTCACAAGACCATTGCTTGACTTTTACATCGTAACTTTTTTTTTTCTTCTTCTTTCTTGGCTCTTATGTTTAGCTTTAAAGCCGACAATTCTGCCACAAACAATGTAGTTCTCTTCGTGTTCAAGTTATAGTATAGCCATAGTAAGTCGTCAATAGTCAAAGTCGTGTCAAAAGCACATTAAAATGTGAAGGTGGACCATCACATTTCAATGCTGCGTGGAACTTTATACGGGAATAACAAAT
>SJJU01010119.1:0-17580 GCA_012932125.1 Conopomorpha cramerella | reverse complement strand
GTACCAGGCGTGAGCGGCAGCGGCGGCGGCGGCGCGGCGTACGGCGGGCTGTACGGTGGGTACGCGGCGGCGGCGCTGGCGGGGCTCGCCGGCCCGCCGCCCAAGCGCAAGCGGCGACACCGCACCATCTTCACCGAGGAGCAGCTGGAGCAGCTCGAGTCCACCTTCGACAAGACGCACTACCCCGACGTCGTGCTCAGGGAGCAGCTCGCGCTCAGGGTCGACCTCAAGGAGGAGAGGGTTGAGGTTTGTTGTATATTTTATTACTTCATCATTAGCCACTGCTGGGGGGCCTCCCCCAATGATTTCCACAATAGGTACAGGGATAATCCCACCACCACCCAAGCCCTACCTGCCTCTCGGCGTACGGGCCATTCTCTGGAGACGTGCGCATCTACTTGCGTCTGCCTCTTTTCAACGCACACGTTTTCTTGACTCCATACAAATTATCTTTATCCGTCCTTGTTTATTTATTTATTTACATTTGCCACATATATACAAATTACATTACATTTGAACAACACTATAAAAAAACCATTAAAAATAACAAATAGATAGAAGATAGATGAGTTGGACGTGGCAAATGCAAGGGCTCTGATTCAGCATGTGCTGGGAATAAATTGTTTTAAGGAGTTTTGTTGCCAACTCTCCCCCTTCTGGAGCATGACGACCACATTGCGGAGACTTCGCGTCGGGTCCTCGTCGCGTCTTCAGTCGTTAACAGGCTTCATATGTGATTTCCATAATAATGGGGAGAAGTGCCAATAATCGCCACGCTTGGCAGGCGGATTGGCGATCGCAGTAGTGTTGTGGTTTAACTTAGAGAGAGCGCTGCTGCCCGTTCTCTGGAGAGTTCCCTCGGTCGCTTCTTACGACGCCCAAGACGGGAATAGTTAGACTGGGGTGAAGCATGTATTCTATTTGCCGCCACCACGCGACTAATTTAATACCTGTGATTCTCTGGGGAGAAATTAATAATGATATTTATATCCGAGACATTTCGTACATTGTCATCTCTCTCAACACTGGGATACTCTGTATTTATTACTCAACTAGCTTTCCGCCCGCGGCTTCGCCCGCGTGGACTTCGGTTATATTTCGGTATAAAGGAATATTTTTGTTTTCCCTCGGGAATATAAATTTTTACCGGGATAAAAAGTACCCTATTATTTAAGCCGGACTTCTAACTATACGTCTGCAAAATTTCAAAGCAATCTGTTCAGTAGTTACGGTGTGAAAGCGGAACAAACAAATTCACTTTCCCATTTATAATATTAGTAAGAAATTAATAGCACCAACTACAAGCTGAAACATATAATCACATATTTTTAAATACTTATGTTTACGAAATGAACAAATGCACAAAACAAGCATATTGTCTCGTCGCTAAAGCAACGTTTCATGTTAGAGACGGGCTTCGAACCTCGTGCAAGAAGCAGATGTCCTGACTACTAGTCTGCCCCGGTAGTTAGTAGGTAAGATCACATGAATTGACATTTTCGGATTGATAATAATGTTCGCAACTAGGAAGGCATAGAAAATTGTCGAAAATATTCGCGTAAAAGTACGTTTTTGAATCTTAAGAAGAAGATGTTTTTTAAACATGTAATTTGTATAATATAAGAGAGCTAATATTTTTTTGTTAAAAAAACTAACAACGAAACTTCAAATAAACATCATATCGAATGTGTGTCAAAACAAACTCTATTTCTCAAAGGAATAAGAATAAGTATAGTTTTTGGATATTTGTAACAAAACTAGAATCATGACTCACGACTTTTGTCACAGGAAAAAATACATTTCACGCCTTTAATCCCAAAGCGGGGTAGGCAGAGGCGTTTATCATAGGTATATCCTTAAATATACTTTTTTACGTAAGGTATATTCTCCGCGATTTCATTCGTAGTTTCAGTATTTCATATAAACTATAACACCATCTATTTAATGACGCGATATCCTATCTCAGGCTCTAATCTATCTGTATACCAAATTTCATTAAATACAACAGTTTCGGCGTGAAGGCGAGACAGGCAGACAGTTATACTTTCGCGTTTATAATATCTAATATATAAAATTCTCGTGTCACAGTTTTCGTTGCCATACTCCTCCGAAACGGCTTGACCGATTTTAACCAAATTTTATATGCGTATTCAGTAAGGCTGAGAATCGGCTACTATCTATTTTTTATTCCACCTGCCAGTTGTATTTCTCCTCATACACGGGGTACAAAGGCAACTTATTATGGCAAAACAAATGTTTGCCGGGACAGCTATCTATATATATAAAATTGCTCGTGTCAACAAGTTTTCGTTGCCATACTCCCTACCCGAAAGGCTTTGACCGATTTTTCCCAAATTTTATAATGCGTATTCAATAGGTCTGAGATCCGGGCTAACTGATCTATTTTTTTATGCGCTAACCAGTTGTATTTCTCCCAATACAACGGGCAAAGCGACTTATATGGCAAAAAAACAATGTTTGCCGGGACAGCTATATTCATAGTATTACGCTCTTAATAACAATAGTTATATCTGTCCCTAACCATCTTTCGTCAAAACTTTTGCGTTTACTTTATGCTACATACATACGCTTCACGCCTGTCTCCTAGAGGGGTAGGCAGAGACTACAGATCTCCATTTGTCACGGTCCTGACATACCCCTTTCGCTTCATCTACATTCATACATCTTTTCATACATGACCACCGGTTTCGAGCACTTTTCACGCCACATTCTGCCAGGACTTTGACAATATGTATTTACTTATGCAATACGATTTTTAGTTGGTTTTCCAATCTACTTATCTTAGAATATCACGATTTAAAAACTGAATTTGTGGTTTTCTAAACAACACATCTGTCACACAATATTATCATCCCCTTGGTCAGATGCAGCTAGGGGCTTGTTTTTGTTTAGATTAAGCTAGGTTGAGAATTGTAGAAATGTACATTAACATTAGGGTACGGTGGGACTGACGTAGTCGCCCTGTGACTTAAGTCCCTGAATAATAAAAGATAATAAAAGAAAAAAAAAACAACACATCTTAGAATATCGCGATTTAAAGATGTACGACAGCAGTAGCAGTTGTAGGTTGTGAGAGTGGTTCTAGTGGAGTATAGGCGAGTACAGACGAGTGTAGTGTGAGGTAAACACGGCGGGTGGCCCTCGAGTGGTATGCACACAGCGTCGCCGCTCTACCTGCGGCTCAGCTCCGCACACAATCACACACACTCCGGCCGTTGCCGATATCATTATTACATAATGAGAGATTTTCTGATACCTTCAAATATGTCAAAAGTAGTTCCAAAACATCTCACAGATGGCGCTAATCGGACATGATCCCAAGAAGAAACTCGTTGTAGAATTGTCAACAAAAAATAAAAATATGAAATGACAACCCTGTCTAGGTAGTGCCATCTACTAGAACTGTAATAGGCCACCTGTCAGAAAACCTCCCATTATTAAAATTACATTGACTTAATCTGTAGCAGCCACAGTCCAAACGCAACTAGAATTGCAAGTAGCGCACCACCTTTAGTCTGTGTCTTTCCCACCTAAATGTATGGAATTCGATGTACTTTTGGATCCAAACTGTAACTTTTACTACCAATTTGACAGTTTGGATACAGAAATACCTTGATACACAGTAAGAGACAGAAAATATTTTCTCTTACTCTTTCACTCCTTCATTCATGCCGTCCATATTGTTTTCTCGTTTTCCCTCCCTTACCTCGGACCAAAAACCACTACACACATCAAAAGTGTCTAGGGATCAATAACAATTTTAGCTCTAAAAAAATCTAATTTATTTATATCAAATCTAATCTTCTGGATTGGTGTCCTACCTAATTCCCCATGCCTGTATCAATGACTTATCACCACATTTTGAATAAATTATGAATGAATTCAGTTTTTATAAAATATATTCTTGATTGCAATCTTCTAAAATGTACTTGATCCCTAGACACTTTTGAGGTGTGTAGATCTTAATATCGCCAATCTAAAGGTGTAGAAGAGTACATATTTCTAAAATTGGACCATCGACATTTTTAATTTGGACCATCGACACAGTCGCTAGGAACTGGAATTATAGATTAGAATGGTATAATCATGTATTATCAGTAATATAAAATAACAAAGTAAATTTATATAGTGCATCTAGTGTATACTAATATTATAAAGCTGAAGAGTTTGTTTGTTTGAACGCGCTAATCTCAGGAACTACTGCATCGAATTGAAAAATTATTTGTATGTTGAATAGATCATTTATCGAGGAGGGCTTTAGGCTATATAACATCACGCTGCAACTATTAGGAGCGAAGAATTAATGGAAAATGTGAAAAAACTGGGAAAATTATTCATCCTTGAGGGCTTCCGTTGCGTGCGCTGCGAAAACGGTTCGAGATACCAAAAATCGAGGAGGGCTCTAGGCTTTATATTATCGAGGATATAAAAGAATTATTCCTCTTGAAGTAATCTAAAAAAATGTCCACGACAGTATATGCCTATCTTTTAACATTATCTCACTAGAAACGTTTTTATGGTAATCAAATTTGGTGGAAATTAATGCATAATTTGTTATAATATTACAAAGAGGAAAGAATTGTATGAATGGATGTTTGTAATGAATAATAGCTACTTGATGAAGGAACGAGTGCGAGAAGAATGCGAGTAACACCGCGCGGTACAGCTAGTAATAAATGAAACAGCAACACAATATTATTATTACGAGTTTATTTGAAAAAAAATCATTGAGTTGTTAAACAAAACAAACACTAAGACAAAACGGCCCCATTTGTTGAACGTACTTAGTTTGTTAATTGTGTCTGAAGATGTTTTGCTGTCGTATTGAATAATTTCGAACTGAGGAGATCGATAAAAAGTATAGCTACCGTACAGTATAATATATATTGAAAGGAAGGATATGGACGTGGACTCGAGGAGTATGGAATATTTGAAATCATTATCAGTGTATTGGCTGGAGAGCTAGTCAAGCAGACACTTAAATATCCTTCCAAATTAATTGAATAATATCTAGCAAAGTTAGATCATTTTTTAATGAAACGCGCACATACATTATAACTCAATATGCAACTGCGTCGAAACGTCGAATAAAATAACAAAGGTAAGCTCGAGCTTGTCTTTGATTATATTTGCGCCTATATACCCCGTGAACAATATTGAGTTCTAGCAAAGTTATCGTCACGTTTGTAATAGTCCTGTTCAAAGTACTTACTAATTTCGTTAGGTTTATACCTTAATGATATGCGATTAAATACTTACCACCCATTAAGTACTCGGAGTTTAAGCACCAAAATAACCTTGTCGAACCGTACCTGTTACTTGCATAGTTTTTTTATCTCTCTCCAAACGCCTTCGTCCGTCGATCGGTCAGTTTAGTCGTTGCCCGAAATGTTCGCAAACGTTGTATGAGAGTGTAAACAAGGATTACCAGTGCGTGACACGAGCGTCGAACACGGTAGCTGCGCTCGGCAAACACCGCGCAAGTGGGTGACGGGGCGACTTTTCACCACTGCTGAGTGGGTGGTCCCGAATCTACCGGTTGATCAGCGTGTTCCCCATGGCACTACTCGATGGCACAACTAGCTATAACCTAAGTTAATGCTAATTATAGTTTCCATTCAGAGAAGTGGGTTAGGTTAGGTTAGAACATTTTGATTTGTCAATATGTATATTTGTCTGTGTTTCCTACGCAGTATAGTTTGAAGGTCTTCAAGTCGCGGGTGAATAGGTACTTGCTGAACAAGTGTGCTCCATCGTAGACCACGTCGCTGCTTAACATCAGGTAGGATGGTGGTCAAAC
The DNA here is from genome assembly GCA_012932125.1 of Conopomorpha cramerella. NCBI lineage: Eukaryota > Metazoa > Arthropoda > Insecta > Lepidoptera > Gracillariidae > Conopomorpha > Conopomorpha cramerella. Next base: position 11,759 of record SJJU01010119.1, on the reverse strand, counting down.
GCTTGTTCATAGTGATTAAAAAAAAAATTAAGCTGGCTCGCCTGATTCAAATCGAAACCTAGTAGGTCAGCTTTTGTTTTTTGTAGAAGTGCCATGGAGTTCGTTCAGGGGGATGTACTGGGTTGATCTGTGCCTTTAAAAAATAAACTATGGGAACTGTTAACATGTGTCTGTGTAATTGACGTTTTTGCGGACGAAGAAGGTTAGGGAGACGTCTGATTTGATTTCATGGCTTTTTCATTAATCAAAGACAAGCTCGAGTGGTCCGCTCGTGACCACGTCGCACGTAACTGCGTCGAAACGTCGAGTAAAATAACAAAGGTAAGCTTTGATTATATTCGCGCCTATATACCCGGTGAACAATATTGAGTTATAATCTCTTTGCTTGTTTCATAAAAAAATATAATTATGATTAGTCTTGAATTATCTGTGGACTAGTGATAAGGTTCAGACGATAGGTAGTATATGTATATACGTAAATTGTATTGCAATATTTAGTTTATTTATTAAAGTCGTCACTCATATGAGTGCCGGCAGAATACCAGCGTCACGGGAAACCGTGGCAATATGCTGGAGTCGGCTTCTCTTTTTTTCTGACAGACACAGGAACAATAGATAGGAATGCTGCATCTAACATTTATTGATCATTTTTTAATGAAACGCGCACAGACATTATTACTCAATATTGTTCACCGGGTGTATAGGCGCGAATATAACCAAAGACATGCTCGAGCTTAAATTGTTATTTTACTCGACGTTTCGACGCAGTTGCATGCGTCGAAACGTCGAGTAAAATAACAGCTTGTCTTTGGTTATATTCGCGCCTATACACCCGGTGAACAATATTGAGTAATAACATTTATTGTACTGAATTTGTGTTTGTGTGTTTTTTTAGCAAAAATAAATGTATGTCTATGTATGTCTATATTTTTCACAGCCTATATATGATGTACTTATGCAGTTTTAACGCCGAAGGAACATCACAAATATACAAAGTTTGCCAACCGTATTGAAGCGGACTAAGGCTAGCAGACTGTAAATGAAATGACTAGTGTAATATTCGTTTATTATTTTGGGTACAAATTAGGAGAAAGACGAGTTGGTAGCGCGATCGTATTAGACACAATGACAATAATAGTAAAAAAGCTAAATACAAACAAAACAGACAATCAATGTAAAATATGAAATTAAAAGTAAAATATGTGATAACACAAAAAAAGGTTCTGAATCAATTCAATTTAAAGAAACGGCTCTTATGTGAAGCTAAAAGTCACAATTCTGCCACTGAATATGTCGACGGTTCGGGGTAAATGGGGCATAAGCGACATTTTGGGCCAAATTGAGTTATGAATGCCATCCTACTTAGATTTTTTTCTCTATCGAATGAGCTCACTCCCATAGCTCTAAGTCGATTTTTATAGTCGCTTATGCCCTTGATGATTTATCCACACTTTTTTTTTCATTTGATTTAAACGACCAGTTTTGAGACCTTTTTATTTTGCTTTTATAAATGTCACCGAAAAGACAGATTTTTTCAAAGTTCAATGGTCTTTATTTCATAACAATCTGTTAATAAACAAAAAGTTATCTACATTTTAGTCATTTTGAAACTTTAAACGGCTCTCCTGCACATTTACGTTTTTGTCGCATATACCCTATTTACCCCGAACCGTCGACGTATATTATACGCTTTGTGAACTGTCAGTCAGTCCGTATTTGTACGCCTAAGTACTACGTAAGCTCGACTATACGTACAACTAATATATGAAACGGTTCATTGTATCCCAGGAGGCAGGAGGCCGTACAAATGCAGATTAAATATCTAACAATTGATCTTTTAATGTGCAAATTGAAAACATGTTTTTTAAACGAATCCGTAGAAAAAAGCGGCAAAAGTTTCCAACTCCCGGCGCTCGGAGGGTCGCAAATTAATCTGCGTTAATTAAATTTGATTTATTTATGCGGAGCGGGCGCAATCATAACAAAAAGGCTAATGAGCGGCGTTGTTGAAGTTCACCGCGGCTTCCACCGCGCGCGGCCAAGCCACCTGCCGCAATTGTCAGAGATCAAAGGAAATTATTGTATTTTTAACTTTGGGAAAACTTGCAAGTGCCGCTCGGCTATTTTGTATTACAAATACTGTTGCGTACAACATTTTCTCTATAAAATGAGGAGGTGCGGAATTTATGTTGTTTCCTGTGTTGGTAATACTTACTCTTTTTCATCCACAGGAAGTTGAGATTTGAATACATAAAAGTGTTTGTTCTGGAAAAATTAAAATCGTACTTAGAGTTAAACATTGTTGCACATCAATACATAGTATAAAACAAAGTCGCCTCCTGCTGTCTGTTCCTATGTATGCTTAGATCTTTAAAACTGCGCTACGGATTTTCATGCGGTTTTCTTTAATATATAGAGCGATCTAGAGGAAGGTTTATTATATGTATAATACATACATATAATGGCAGAGAAACATTGGTATCAATGTAAGTTAACTCTTTCCCGGACAGTGAACGGAGCCGTCATAACAATAAAAAATCTATTGTGTTTTTTTACTGTCCGCCAATGGGTTAACAAAACAATGTTTACTGAGTCAGATAGTATTTTATAGAGTCCAAACTTATTTGAGAGAGTATCTATCTACGTAGCTGCAATCCGTGCATCGACGTCCATAACCCTTCCTACATAATTTTTAAGCCTTATTGTTTTATTGTATATAAATAAGTAATCACACAAATAACGTTTGAAACAGGAAGATAGGAACTCTTTCCTCAGTAGGTGTAGCATTGTCCACAGGTTCCGGGAAAGCGCGGCGCGGGGGCTGGCGGCGTTTGTTTGCTCTGTGCCAATTGGATAGTGCATTATTAAAACGCTTTTGTTTATCCGCTGCAGCGTTCCGCCGCTCCGAGGGAACAAATAAAGCGATTTATTACTGTAACAAATGCTTAAATTTTCATACGTGTCTGGCTTTCATGCGGTTACGTGCAACTCAAACACGCACCGCCCAACTGATTTCAACGGAAATGTTGTTCTTTTTTACTAGTATTTTTTCTCTGTTTTGCATTGTGCTTGTGTGTTTACCAACTTTAAAACTCAATAGTTAGTAACACATTACTTATAGGAAGACAAGCGTTTAAATACAATACGAAAATAAGTGAAACTCTCTATTCTATCTTCTACTTTATAAGTTTTACACATGTAGGTAATAACAACCGATGTTGTGTGCCGAACTAGTGACTCTTTGAGGGTAGTTGCGCCGCACTCTACTAGAGAGGTCCACTCGTGAGCACGACGCATGCAACTGCGTCGAAACGTCGAGTAAAATAACAAAGGTAAGCTCGAGCTTGTCTTTGATTATATTCGCACCTATACACCCGGTGAACAATATTGAATTATAATGTCTGTGCGCGTTTCATTAAAAAAAATAGTAAATTTAATGTAAACCTACATTCACTATCCCACAGTCATTGTGTGTTTAAATTAATTTCTGTTTGTTCTACAGTGAAGTCATATTTTCGAACCTTAAAATGGAGTAAAACTAATTATTAATACGAGACGGGCTGCCCACGAGAATTAGAAAGCAAATGAATTAAACAAGTTGTGGGTAGAAGCCGAGAAGCCCCACCGGCGGCGGTCCTTATTAAAACTCGCACAGATCTTGTACTGATTCCGTACCTAATTAGGTACAGACAGCGGCATATACAAGCTCCGCGTCGCCACGATTTCACAAGTGAGGTACTTGAGCTGTTTTACATTCATCTAATACATATAGATACGTAGGTAAGTATTAGTAAAGTCAAGTAAATTAGCTTGATAAAGGAAAAACGCTGACGCTATCAGTAAATTTTCATTTTATTAAATGTTTAAAACGGGTATTATAGCGCGAAGATTAACCAAAGATAAGCATTCAGCTTACCTTCGTTGTTTGGCCGACGTTTCGACACAGTTACATGTGTCGTGGTCGCGAGCTGACCGTCATTTCGCTCGGTCGTCAGCTAAGCTAAGGTACGAAGGTAAGCTGAATGCTTATCTTTGGTTAATCTTCGCGCTATAATATCCGTTTTAAACGTTTAATATCATGTCAGTGCGCGTTTCTTTAAAAAAAAACATTTTTCAATCAGGCATCTTATTACGAGCGACACACTTAACTGGGCAAGATTTAAAATCTTTTAAAACGACAAATGTTTCGCAAAACAGTAAACAAATTGTAACGATTTACTTGCGTATCTTCGCAGATTTCATCTCGTACCTACTTACCTAACTGTGAAAAGCCTCTTGCACTCAACGCATCTTGCACCAGGACCACATAAAACTGTCGAAACAATCTAAAGTGGATAGTTCTAACAGCTACGATATTTTCGAAGTATTCGGTGACTTTGTGCCATTTTGTTATTTCATTCCCGTTTATGAGCGAGAGCCTTGACTGTGCTTAAATAGAGTTTAGAAAAACACCGCGAGACCCATATTATTGAAAAGCGAGCACACACGTTTAATTAATTAATTAATTGGATACGTTGCTTAATTAATGTTGGGTAATTTCGTCGGAAAATTGCTGAAGCTATGGAAAAACACGTGAGCATTAATTGATTGAATGTTGCGTCTTACCAATCGGTAAGAAACCTACTTTTAAAACTGAAAGCGCAAGCTTTTCTTATTGCGTCGTTAAAAAAATACATCAATAAGAACATCGTTAAATATACTGACTTACTCCACTGCCGTCCATAACCGTGTGGTGACGGTGAGTAGAATTCATGTGTCCTCATCCCAGCCCAACTTTTACCATCGTGGGGGTTGCGAGAGGCGACCGAGGGAACTCTCCAGAGGACGGGTAGCAACGCTCTCTGTGAGTTCTCATTTTCCCCCAAATAAGGCCCTCGTAAAGCAGTGGACTTATTTTGGCTGATGATGATGATGATACTGCCGTCATAAGAAGAAAGGGAAACGGTATAAATATTTTCCTGGGAATATAATTATGTGATTTATTAGTTTATTGATGAAGCACAAAGTCCCATGAAAATAAGAGTTAAATTAATAGTTTAAACCGGGTGTTACGGCGCGGAATTAACCAAAGACAAGCATTCAGCTTACCTTCGTTATTTGCCCGACGTTTCGACACAGTTACATGTGTCGTGGTCGCGAGCTGAAAAAAAAATGGAATAAGTGTTAAGTTTCGTCTTTTCTTCCTATGACTATACAGCCGTCTTACGAAAACGTTGTACATAATGAAACACAGTAATAAATTAACCAAAACTTTCCATAGTAACGTTTAAATTGTAAAAAGCTACCGGCGCAAAGCAAACAGCGTGAATATTAACGTCTTGCAAGATGTCATATCTGGAGTCTCATCCCGTTGTCTCAACTCTTTGCTTCCTGCATAATGGATCAACCGCCGACGGCCATATTACTGCCGAGACAAGGGACTTTGTCACGTAAACAGTTTGGATTGCTTCAGCGTGGGGAAGTGTTTCGTTACTTATTACTTTACTTTCGTTACTGTAGGTACTTCATTCTCTTGGATGGTAGGGGTTAATTATTGTACAATAATTGTTCTGAAAATGCGCGTCAAGTCACCCGATTCCAAGGAAATTCTTTTGTATTTTAGTAAATTTTATTTAACACAGAGATTTTATTGCATGAGTGAGTGACAAGAAAGTTGATAAATCTTATATAATATAAAAGAAAGTCGTGTTAGTTACACTATTTATAACTCGAGCGGTTGAGCTGATTTAGCTGAAAATTGGTGAAGTCGTAGCTTAGAACCAGGAGAAGGACATAGGATATTTTTCATCCGGTTCCTGTGGGACGCCTAGCTATATAGAGAATGTTATGGTTTGTATGAAGCATTCATACTGAAACTACGCGAATGAAATCGCGGGGCGTCCCTTAGTAAATAATAAATAAGTTTTGCAGCGCAGATAATGTTCCTTGATTCAGACAGCACGGTTACAGATTTCTTTTTAAAACACAGCGGACAAGCGTTTGATCATCATTCTGCCTGATGTTAAGCAGCGATGTGGTCTACGATGGAGCACACTTGTTCATTAGGTACATATTTAGCCGTGACTTAAAGATATTCAGACTATACTGCGCAGGAAACACAGACTCCGGCAAGTCAGACAGATAATCGATTAAAAACCCTTTTTTTACAGTCTCAGCATATCGCTGGTATACACCAGCGTACATTGCGACATAAAGTACAGAGAGAGAGAAGGGAAAGACAGTAGGAATTTATTTTCATGTGACATAAGTCTAACACTAATCGAAGGTGATGCGCTTATCTACACACATCAAAACTGTCTAGGGATCAAACACATTTTTAGCTCAAAAAAATCTAATTTATTTAAATCAAATCTAATCTCAAGGCTCTCTGGCCTTCAAGATACAGGATTCTCCTAGTTTGATTGGCCAGATTATTACTTGAACCGCAAGCTTAGCCCTCATACACTATTGTACTACTATACTTTTGTTTAGTTTATAAGCACTTATGTAATGGCTTGAATAAAAATTTATTATTATTATTATTATTAATCTTCTGGATTGGTCTCCTACCTAATTCCCCATACCTGATTCAATTACTTATCACCACATTTTGAATAAATTATGAATTAATTCAGTTTTTGTAAAATATATTCTTGATTGCAATCTTATAAAATGTGCTTGATCCCTAGACACTTTTGATGTGTGTATTTATTTTTAACCTAAATGTTCCAAGTTATTTATTATTCCGAAATTGTCTCAGTTTGTGTAGTTCTATACCTAGCACGAGCTTATGAAGTGTCAGTTATCCAGTTATCTCATCCAGAAGAGAGGTGACCACAGCAGCGGCCCTTCCGCACACCGCACAGGAATAATTGGCCGGCATTTACGTATAACTGCTACATATCTATGACAATATCTACAAAGGAGAATTTCTGAATCTAACAACTATTTGTTTAGATACTACCAGTGTACGCCCCGCGATTTCATTCGCGTAGTTTAGTAGTACTTGCATCCCAAATTTTAAGCGTCTAACTTTAGCGGTTTATATTTTTCAAACAAAAGTATTTTCCCGTTGAATCCCGTTCCCGTGGGGATTACTGGAACTCCTTTCTTAGTACACCTCTACGGTACCTAAGCTACGTCCGTTCCAAATTTCAAGTGCCTACGTTTAGCCGTTTGGGCTGTGCGTTGATACGTCAGTCAGTCAGTTAGCTTTTCCTTTTATATATTTAGATTAACGATACTGCTGTATTCTTCTTGGATGTGTCCCGTCGTGTGCCTCTCCACGTTTACATTCAGTGATAGAAATACTTCACAGTGAGCGAATATACTTTAGCTGGCTAAATAAAAGCTGAGCGCCGTCGGTGCGGGGTCCCGGGGTCCCGGGGACCCGCGGAGATGCGCATACCGGGGCAGAAGCGACAGACAACTGGGCGGGGCGGCGGCGGCGGCGGGCGGCCCCGCCTTATCCTCTAATATAGCGGATATATAAGGATACAGACTACAGAGTGACTCCAGCCGCCATTTTGCCAACACGGGGCATATTATCACGCGCTACCGAGCGCACCGCCAGTAAACTGATCAAAGGGCTTCACGGTAATTTTCAATGTTTCCAGCTTAATTTCGAAAATGTAACTGCAATAAAACAGACCCCGTCAAGCGATATTGCCTTTTGTTACCGTTGCTACTATGTAATGCTTAAATGTCGCTCGTATTTTTATATTGGGGAAGGTTTTCGGGTAGAAATGTAGGTAAATGTTTGATACTAGCGATTTTATATGTCTGAGTTCCGTCTTATTAATCCATATTGTTGTACTTTGATAAATGTAACGGCGAACTATTGGTTCTGTCGCATGAGGAGGTATTTAATAACTTATTTATTAGGTCGTACGTAACTGAACTTATAGGTATTTTAGGTAATAATAAGAACGTAATAAGCATAAATTAATGTAAATACATACGTCACAACTTTTGAGCACAATTAATGCTTGCCTTTTTATACAAAAGGACCGGGATCTTTACGTAATGATTACCTAGTGTCAAGATTATTTGCTCGCGCGCACTCTCACCGCCTCACTACACCTACCTGTACTTGTGAAACTAAATTGCTAGGAGCATGAAATATCTTCTGAGTACCTAATGTTATGCACGTGAGAATAAACTGGTTTTATAACAGCCTCAGAATTACTGGAAATACTTATTGAACAGAAAGCTTCGTTCGGTTTTACAACAAATATTATTCAAACTACTTAGTTTTATTAGCTCTCATCTCATCCTTCCTCAGGCTCAAGTTGGAATAATTGAATAACGGTGTTAGGAAATGATAACCCTCTCGAGAACCTCCTAAGAGTATATCACTTTATTTATACAATCGTTCGATACGCAATGCGTACAAATTGTTGTTTTCAAAGTATACCGTTGCGGGGTAACTTGTTTGTATTTCGACCCTCAACGCAGCGGCTCCGGCGGACCGGGTGTGTTGTGAAAAGAAACTTATTACGAAGGCATTAGAATAAGTTTCGGCTTAAGCGATATAGGGCGGATATGACCGTTTGTCGCTGACGGTGAATCGGGGCGCTATTAAAGCAATCTTTTGACAATTGAATTTTGTCTCGATTGTTGTGAGATGGGGCGATGGGGCGTCCGCGGGCCGTGCGCGGGTAACTGCGTGTGGTAATTGATACGATGTGACAGGGCGGAGGGGGTCGCGGGGCGGGCGGGCGGCCTGGGGCGCGGGGCCGTGTCTGTTTTGACATCTGACGAGTCGAGGTGGCCGAGATTTGGAGTGCCCTTTGTGGCATTACACTCGTCACGAAGCTTTTAATATCCACTAATGTATTTCGCAGCTAATGGCGAGATGAGTTACGACAGGTGTAAAGTATTTTCTATGGATTACTTTTTGATGTCTGACAATATTCCTAACGTGCGATGATTAAATATGGGGTGTTTGGAGATTTTACTCGAGGCTTAAAGATACTTTTCTTGTTTTTTATTTCCTAATTTGAATTTTAAAACGGTAAAAATCTTTACCCTCCGTATTTTTTTATAATCATGCTTAGCTAATTGATCAGTTTTGCTGCAGAGTGAATAGCGGTAAGTTAAATCCTGTATAGATCGTAGGCAAATATATCTGCTAGGTCGCGTATTTACTTATTTAGGCTAGATTTAGAGGCTAAAAGCGTGAGGGTATCAAGGGCGGATAAGTCTACCATTAATAAATCAGCCGGTAAGAGGTAATTGTTAGCGCAAACAGGCTCTGTTTGTTCTCTCAACATTATTACAATAAGTTCGGGAGGGCCGCCACCGCCGCTGCCACCGCCGCCTTCAACGGGAACACCGTCGGCCCTGGCACCGATGCATGGAATTACATTCAAATTTGCTCTCTTTTTAACACATTTGTTTGCTACCATTGATTTATGTTGTATTTAGGTTGTAATCGGAAAGGTCATTGGAATGTACACACATAAAAAGTGTCTAGGGATCAAGAATATTTTTAGCTCTAATATGTCTATAGTGGACAATCCAAAATCTCTTACAGAGATAAACGTTTATGACTCAATATTGTTCACCGGGTGTATAGGCGCGAATATAATCAAAAGACAAGATCGAGCTTACCTTTGTTATTTTACTCGACGTTTCGACGCAGTTGCAACTGGTTGCCAATATTGAGTTCTGTGCGCTTTTCATTAAAAAATTATCTAAACATTTATGGTATTTGTGCGCCGTAACTTTATAACTGAACGCTTAATCAGAACAAAATGACGACGATTTGTACTATTGCAATAGTGTTAGCTATTTTATTATAAATGCAGTACATTACTGCTTTCATTTCCTTAATTCCACATTTAACTCTAAAGAAAGCAGCAGTGTGTCGAATTTGTACAACAAATTAAATTTTAAATCAAAGTACTTCAGCTCCAGTACAAAGTTATTGTGAAATTATTTATTTTATTGATGTAAGTGCTTCAATTACGGATAAGACATCATTATAGACATACAAGTACAACAGCATAACCCAACCAAAGCTATGAAAGTCAAGTTTTTTGTTTGCACACAAAACGGAATTACAATTATTTTTATTTATTTATTTTTTTATTATCATTACATTACTTAAATTTAGATATTACTAGCTGTCCCGGCAAACATTTGTTTTGATATAATAAGTTGCGCTTGGTCCCCCGTGTATTGGGAGAAATACAACTGGTAGATGCATAAAAAATTGATAGTAGCCGATTCTCAGGCCTACAAATTTTATTATCGTAAACTAGAAAAACACAAATAATAAAACACTGAAAAGAATTTAAAACAAAATAACCTGCTGGCCTTATTTAAAATATTTAGACCACATCGCTGCTTAACACCAGCTAGGATGGTGGTCAAACGCTTGTTTTTAAAAAAAAACTTGACTAAGCTAATTTATGTTGTAAGTTTTGACAGTTGAAAAACAAAAGTAAACGTCCCCGGCTCTAATTTGTTTCTTTTACTTGCCAGCAGTAAGAGTGGGCAATTGAGCTGCACGTCACTTGAAGGTGTCTTCGATCTGTTTGTTGTGGTATGTGGCGGTAGAGCCGGGGGCAGGGCGCAGGCGTCGGGGCGTGCTCGGACACATGCGGCGTTCGCACGGGCCGCCCGCCCCAGGACCCTCCGCCCTAACAAACCTAAATATTATCTTTGCACAGACATCCACATTAGGGTGCAATACTCACTTAAAGTTAAGGAAAACAGATCTACTTGATATCGTATTTGGCAGAGCAAACACATTACGACCGCCCCGTCCTGTTAAACAACTTCCGGCGTGATTAACTTTACGAATACCTCATTTGAATAATTTTTACAACACTCATTGACGGGAAGGAACGATTAGGTAACCCTTATTTCTCTAATGTTACGCATTCTGAGACGTGGACACTGACGGCACGGCTGGCCCACAAGCTCAAAGTCGCAGAGCGTGCTAAGGAAATTGCTATGCTGGGCGTTTCTTTGAAGGATCTAATCAGAAATGAACAGAGAACCAAAGTCATCGACATAGCTCATCGGTTTAGCAAGCTGAAGTGGTAGTGGGCCGGCCATATTAGCCGTAGAACCGATGACCGTTGAGGCAAACGAGTTCTCTCATGGAGACCGCGTCTTGGCAAACGGCGTGTAGGACGACCTCAGGCAAGGTGGACTGATGATATACGCAAGATGAAGCTGGATGCGAGAAGCCGAAAACAGATCACAGTGACGTGCTATTGGAGCAGTACTATGACAGCAGTGGACAAGTATAGGCTGATGATGATGACGCATACCGAGTGTAAAGGACTCCGAGCAATGGTCTTAGAAACGTTGTTGGGCTCGTCAATATGAACAACTTTTACTATGGCGACAATGCGGGAAAACGTTTATCGTCTACATACAAAATAGATGATTTTAGGCCTAGATAGATGGCTCTTTGTAAAAAAACAAATTACTTTTCCCGTTGTGCGATTGCATTGTCGCCATAGTAAAAGTTGTTCATATTTACGAGCCCAACAACGTTTCTAAGACCATTGCTCGAGTCCTTTTACACTCTGTACTGTGTGTTCATTTCCCCGCATTATCGCCATAGTAAAAGTTGTTCATATTGACACGAGCCCAACAACGTTTCTGTGTGTTCATTTCCCCGCATTGTCGCCATAGTAAAAGTTGTTCATATTGACGAGCCCAACAACGTTTCTAAGACCATTGCTCGGGATCCTTTTACACTCTGTACTGTGTGTTCATTTCCCCGCATTGTCGCCAAAGTAAAAGTTGTTCATATT
>SJJU01010114.1:0-12437 GCA_012932125.1 Conopomorpha cramerella | reverse complement strand
CATCATCATCAGCCCATCCTTGTCCACTGCTGAACATAGGCCTCTCCAATTGCACGCCACTGTGATCTGTTTTCGGCTTCTCGCATCCCGCTTCTGCCAGCCATCTTGCGTATATCATCAGTCCACCTTGCCTGAGGGCGTCCTACACTCCGTTTGCCGAGACGCGGTCTCCACTCGAGAACTCGTTTGCTCCAATGGTAATCGGTTCTACGGCTAATATGGCCGGCCCACTGCCACTTCAGCTTGCTAAAACGATGAGCTATGTCGATGACCGAGAATATACCATATTTATTTTATTTTTATTGTATAAAAATTAATTGAATTGTCCTGGCCGTAGGTGGCGTGAAAAGTACTCGAAACCGGAGGTCATGCATGAAAAGATGTATGAATGTAGATGAAGCAAGAGTCTGTGTTTCCTGTGCAGTATAGTTTGAAGGTCTTCAAGTCGCGGGTGAATAAGTACCTACTGAACAAGTGTGCTCCATCGTAGACCACATCGCTGCTTAACATCAGGCAGGATGGTGGTCAACGCTTGTTCATAGTGATACAAAAAAGCGAAAGGGTTATATCAGAACCGTGACAAATGGAGATCTGTAGTCTCTGCCTACCCCTCTGGGAGACAGGCGTGAAGTGTATGTATGATGTTCGTTAGTCTCGCCAAAACTCGAGAACGTCTGGACCGATCTGGCTAATGTTGGTCTTGAATTACACGTGTAAATCCAGGGAAGGTGTTTCGTCCAATACACGAGGTACATTAGCGACTTCCTATGGCAAAACAAACGTTTACCGAGAAACCTAGTATATTATATAGAATATTTTGTGTCTGATTATCTCAAAAAAAAAAAAAATTAACGAAACAAGCAACCTAACGAACTCGAGGGTACCGACGACGTCAGTCATTAGGAAATTCTTCAAAAAGTTTCAGTGTTCAGGTGTGTAACGCCGTAAGCGAAATTATTCCGGCCAAAGTTCCGCGGGGTATTCCGTCGATGCTCATTTGGAATTCCGTGCCAACATTCTGGGGTCCTTCTTGTTCGAACGATGCCGAAACAAATATTCGCGCAACGGCACCGTCTGCAACGGGGGTGCGGAGTCACTCAACTTGGGCGCATAAAATATGCACACGGTATCGACTCAGCTCTACGGCAATGCAGCAGCACACCTGGAATAGTGCAGGAGACGAGGATGTTTAGCTTTAGAAGGATGTATTTTCGTGTTGTCGACGAGCTGACCTGGTTCTGGAATGAGACGCGACTAGTTATTTAACCCTTAAGTGAGTTTGCAGTGATAGCTGAGTAAACGTGCCTCTATTTAACTTGTAACGTTTGACTTCTGCTTAGTAATAAGATCTGGTGAGAGTCTGTGGCTATTTCAGTTTTGCTTAAGATTTTTATAATATTATTTCATAGCTTGCGGATGACGAATCGTACTGAAATACGTAAAACGGTATTTTTTTTAATTTTTTTTATTGGTTCACTAAACCGACCACAACAATTTCAATATTATTAACATAAACAAAAACATGATATAGTTGCGATCTTCTTGAAGTGAACACAACATGCACAAAATTACATACTGTATTTTTTTTTTGTTACGATATCACATTAGTTTGTTTTAACAATAAATAGGTACTTATGGTTAGGTTATACATAAAAAATGAAAAAAAAAATTTTTTTTCAATTAAAAACAAATATACTTAAACTCTAAAGAATTTTGAAAGTTTCCTCTTTGCTTCTACTAATGACGAACAGAAAATGTCTAAATCAATCTGAGCTCCATTGTAAAGAGAACATGTCATGTAGATGAAAGAATGTCTCTAGGCCTAGATTGGTTCTACATGTAGGTAACATGAAAGTCTTGCGGTTTTGAAGTCTAGATCCCTGACGAGGAACATTTAAGTTTAACGTTACTTATTATTTTAAATGCTGTATTAGATTTTATATATATATATACACTTCAAGCCTTTTAATCCAAGCTGGGTAGGGAGGCACTTGCTTAATAGCAAATGCCACGGTACACCAAGCTTATTAAACCAACGTAACAGGGGTGAGCCAATCGCGACGTTAGAGGGTTCACACACCTCTGTGGTGTGCGGTTTTCATCACGATATTGTCCTTCACCGTACGAGCGTTGCGTTGCGTACATAGGCTCTGAAAAATAGTCCCATTGGTACACGTCCATTAGCCGGACTCGAACCCGCGACCTTCCGGTTACAAATCAAGTATCCGAACAACTGGACCACAGACGCTCTCACCAACTGGACCACAGACATTTTTAAAATTATCATAAAATGCATTGCTTGTTGATATCCAAACGTTTAAAAGTATGAGAGAGAGAGAGAGAGAGAGAGAGAGAGAGAGAGAGAGGATTTATACGCATCACAATTCACAACAAAAAACACAAAACAAATTACAACAAAGAGAAATAAAACACATTTAAAAGTAATAAAACAAATATAAATAATTTGTGATGCAAAAAGGCAGCTGGCTCAGCATTATGCTGGGGATTGCAGCCGCATGACTGATTTTCAGCTAGTGCCATAAGTGACCCACGATGTGTCAAATGTGTGTCTGTCGAATAGACAATGTTAAAAATACGTTACGGTATTAATATTAAAGATAATTTATAAACATACAAATATAATTATTTGAATATACGTACTTCCCGGTTTTACATATGAATAATAAATACATAGTGGTGAGTAATTGTGAAGCTTTTCATGCAATCACCGATTTGCCAGACGGTAAGTTGCCGTGCTGGGAAGGGAAAAGAAAAGTCTTTGCGACTAGCAAAGACTTTTCTTCAAAGTAGAACGCCTCTAAGCTTGCGCTTAAAGGCATACCGACTTTGTGCATCACGGACAGGGTGAGGAATGTCATTCTAGCACCTAGACGCAGCAAACCTGAAGCTACCCCTGTATGCATGTATTTATTTATTTGTGCAAACAGCAAATATAAACTTGAGGAGGTGAATATCAAAATCACAACATATTAATTACAATTGGTTAGAAATTAAAAAGAGCTTGTGAGTTCTGGAACATTTCTTCAAATGATTATTAGGTATATGCGATTTTGAAAAATAAAATAAAAAAATATTATAATGCTTCTAGATTACCCGCAATTTCATCCCGTGGGAAATTCGAGTTAAAATATAACCTACGTAGGTACTTGTTCCGATGTATAGTCTAAATAACAGTCGCTGTCTGTCCCTATGTATGTTTATATCTTTACCACTACGGAACGGAATTTAATGCGGTTTCTTTTAATAGATATAATGATTCTAGAGGAAGGTTTATATTTTTTAAACGTTTGACCACCATCCTGCCTAATGTTAAACAGGGATGTTGTGTACGATGGAGCACACTTGTTCATTAGGTACATATTCACCCCAGTGACTTGCAGACCTTCAGATTGTACTGGGCAGGAAACACAAACTCCAACCTGTTATTCCAAATTTGTCGAAATGTCAAAATCCATGCTCGTCGAATAATCTGGCGGTTGATCCCGAACATTTGATTAATCCATCGCCACTTCCGGCCCGCCACTTCCCGTTTGAGTGTCGTCATAACTCAGCAGAAGTACTTCCGGTAAGGGTGGTGGTACACTGATGAATTGCCTATATGTATTGTTAAGTTTGGAAAAGCATTATTATGGATTGGTTACGAGGGCAGGGCATCAATGGGGAATTTTCGGGGCCCTTGTTCTTCTTAGTTGTGATAGATGGCGCTAGTTGTATTAGGGGGGATAAATGTCAACGAAATTCCTAACTTCAAGCAGCCAGTATTGAAGGTGACAGTATTTTTTTAATTGTTTGTATACAAAAGTGTCTGAAGTTTAAATAAGTTACCCAAATAATAAAAAAACGTACTAAAATATAACTGACAGAAGTCACACCGGACCCCTACTAGCGACATCTACATTTTTGTAGTTTGAACATAGTAAACACCTAATGGAGAATGCCCCATTATGTATCATCATCATCATCATCAGCCCATACTTGTCCACTATGTATATTACTACTGTATAGAGGTCAAAGTTTATGAGTAGGCTAAATATTATAAAAAATCTTAACCTTAAAAACTAAGGCCTTTACATCTCTATTAAATGCCCTTACTTAATTTTTTTGCTAAAAATTACTAATTAAATTTTTGTGGATACATAAGACAATAGAAATGTATTATTGTTATCACTCACACTACAGGCGGCATATGTCCCCGAAAGGGTTAAGCATGTCTTTAGTCAGTAAGCAAATTCAGCAAGTTATTTTCGCCACAGCATCATATTGAGATGACTTGGGCCTTGACTAAGATGTATGCAGTTTGTGGCCTACAACCGGGCAAAGCTTTTTAAACGCCGATTGCTAAGGCCGAAGATTCATATACAGTTAAATCTTGTGATGTTTCTGCCGTCGCGATTACATATCTAATATATACATTTTACATGTCACAATGTTAGTTACCGTACTCCTCCGAAACGGCTTTACCGATTTTACCAAATTTTATATGCGTATTCAGTAGGTCTGAGAATCGGCTACTATCAATTTTTTATGCATCTATCAGTTGTATTTCTCTCACACGGAGTAATCCCAATAAATGCAAATTATTATGGCAAAACAAATGTTTGCCGGGACAGCTAGTTCTATACTAGTACATTATAGAAGATTGCAATCAAGAATATATTTTACAAAAACTGAATTCATTCATAATTTATTCAAAATGTGGTGATACAGGCATGGGAAATGAGAAGAAGATTTAAATAAATTAGATTTTTTAGAGCTAAATATGTTCTTGATCCCAAGACATTTTCGACGTGTATAGTTACATGCATATAGTACCAGAGGAATACTGACAAAACAATGTTTGCAGGGTCAGCTAGTTTTTATCATAAAATGTTTATTTCACAATAATACAAATGACGGATTTAATGTGCATTATCTACCAGTCAACCGAAGTTGTGGTAAAAAAATATGTGTGCAGTAGAAGAAGTTTCAACAATTATACTAGCTTAGATCTATTACTTAATCCTATTAATAAACGTATGTAGAAACATTAAACAAAAAGGTTAAAATACAATAAAGAATATACAAACGTCACATATCTATAAATAATCATACACGATAACATCACACGATCTTGGTACGGGGTACGTACTTAGTACACAGTATCGTTGACATTTGAAATGTCACTCGAAAACGATGATCAGAGTGAGAGCAACAAGTTGTTGGCTTATTCACTGAACGATTTAGTCTATTAGGAAAAAAACTCAAAGTTAAATTTAAATTTTAACTTAGTGTGACCTTACTGATTAAATTAATATGAAAAAATAAAATAAATACACTTCACCCCTTTTTATCTCAAGCGGTGTAGGCAGAGGGCTAAGAAATTGCCCACGGTTCATCGAGTGGTCAACCCACTCTGACAGGGGGTGAGCCCATCGCCGTTACAGGGTTCACACACCTTGTCGTGTGCGGGTTTCATCTCGATGTTGTCCTTCACCGTACAAGCGTTGCGTTGTATACATAGCACCTACAGAGCCTATGGTTACCTATATAGCCTCCGATTTTAATATTTGCCCCGGCTATGAGCTACACACTGAATATGTATACGCATTCTGCCCACCACAAGTTTTGGGATAAAACGCGCAAGTGAATGAATGAATGAACTGTTTATTTCACACTATAAATTACATAATTTACATTACATAATTTATAGTCTGAAAGCCTATATTCCGGGTGAACAATATTGAGTTAATAATGTCTGTGCGCGTTTCATTAAAAAATTAAATTACATAATGTAAAAATTGACAATGGTAAACCTTATCGCTCAGAGCGATTTCTTCCAGATATCCTAATTTTATAAACTGCGCTTTATAAATAGAGTAGTAGTAGTAGAGCCGGTAGTAGCGTTTTCTGAAGAAATAGTTACTGACTAATTATTATAAAGTTTTTTTTTATTCAAGATTTCGTCTTTCTAAAACCAGCTCCCTTCCCCCAGGTGGCGTGGATCCACATAGACCGTCAGATGATACTGACGATACACCGTCACATCATCACGCGGCTGCCGCGCTTCTCTGTCTCCACGGACAACGCCATGACCTGGCTTCTCCACATCCATCAGGTGCAGGAGGAGGACCGCGGCTACTACATGTGTCAGGTCAACACGAACCCCATGATCAGTCAAGTCGGCTACCTTCAGGTCGTTGGTGAGTTACCGGGATATTCCCACCCACTTTCCCACCACTGTGATTCCTGTTAGAGCCAGGATCTACAGCGGCATCCAGAATAGACAAGAGCTCAATCAGTGACGACTGGGCTAGATCCCGGGCGGGCCTAGCCTTCTCTCTTGGATCCCACATAGTTATTAAACTAAAGACGGTATAGAAATAAGAAGAAAAAATACATATATGCGCTGCATTGCAATGCATACATATGTTATTTTATTCGTTGGTGAGTTAGTCGTATTTAAGCAAAATCGTGTTCTTTTTTTTATTTTAAATCATCTGCGTCTGTGGTCCAGTTGGTCGGACACTTACTTGTAACCGGGAGGTCCCGGTTTCGAGTCCGGCTGCTGGACGTGTACCAATGGGACTCTTTTTCAGAGCCTATGTACGCAACGCAACGCTCGTACGGTGAAGGACAACATCGTGATGAAACCCGCACACCACAAGGTGTGTGAACCCTATAACGGCGATGGGCTCACCCCCTGTCACGTTGGGTTAAATACGCTTGGTGAACCGTGGGTACTTGCTTTAGCAAGTGCCTCTGCCTACCCCTCTTTGGGATTAAAGGCGTGAAGTGTATTTATTATTTTTTATATTTTTTATTTTTAATCTTGTTTATTTTATAAGCCATAGGTACATCATTATGATTAAGCCGGCTTAAAAATACTTACAGTTTTCCTAGCAAAATCGTGTTTAACCGTGAGGTTTTTTTTATCACCATGAACAAGCGTTTGACCACCATCCTGCCTGATGTTAAGCAGCGATGTGGTCTACGATATACGGCGAATAGAATAAATGTGCCATCCCAGTCTAACTTTTCCCGTCGTGGATGTTGTAAGAGGCGACCGAGGGAACTCTCCAGAGAACGGGCAGCAGCGATTGTGAGTTAAACCACAACACCACTGCGATCGCCAACTCGCCTGCCAAGCGTGGCGATTATTGGCATTTCCCTCTAAATGATAATGGAAATCATTGGGCCAGGCTCTCGTCCAGCAGTGGCTGATGATGATGGAAAAAAGATAGAATTTGTTACTTCGTCGGTATTTCTATATTTTTGTTACCTCAAAACCTTTGAGTGGGTGCACCGATTTGAATGATTCATTTTTTTGTTCAAAATTAGTACTTCCGATTTGGTTACATTTAAATTTGGTTCACTTCCAATAATCCATCAAAACAAGCACAAATATGTAAAAAAAACAGTGGTTGAAATTCCCAGAATCTTGCATGAAACTGTTTGTAAAATAAAAACCATGAGTTATTTACTTACTCAAGTCTACTACTTTCATGCAAGATTCTGTGAATTTCTAGAAAATATTTAAAAAAGTCTATATCTCAAGAACCATTAGTTTCCGACCATACATATGGAGGTTTATTTTATTGCATTTTAACTCCTCTATCACCCCATACCAGGAATACGTCGAGTTACAAGTAACCCTGTATATTTACCGACCCATTATTAAAATATAAAAACTTTTTTTTATTTTTATATCGGGTATATCGAGTAAAATAACAAAGCTCAATCGAGCTTGTCTTTGATTATATTCGCGCTTATTTATATGTTGATGGACAATATTGAGTTATAAAAACCTTTGTTGTAGACCTCATTGTACTTAGGCGTATAAAAAAATAAAATTTCTTCCGTGCTGATGTCGATGTAAAGAAATAAATAACAGGTGTTTCTTCCACACTTTTGCGTTAAATAGATATTCAGGGTTAGAAAGAGAATATTGGGCGATGAGCTGGCAACTTATCACGAAAGACTTTATCTTTCAGACTAAGGTTGTATCATGTTTTTTAACGAAATTTGTATCGATGTTTTTAGACTTAGGTGAAAATTAATAGCATTAATTGCTTACGCAAATTAACAACGATACTTATACCAAAGATAAAAAGGTCTATCGCAACTGGCTATTCCATATGTTTCATACAGCTGACATATATTTAATAAGCCTGATATAGCTTCCGAATAGTCATACCGCGTTTATTAGTAGGGCCACTATCCATCATGTTTTACACAAAACAATATAAATATAAATATTTTTACAACAACACACACATTGCCTTCATCCCATGTTAAGTAGCTAAAGCACTTGTGTTATGGAAATCAGACAACGAGATATACTTACTTAAATACTTTTTTTTTTCTTTTTAAATACATACTTATATAAATAAAACACCCAGACACATCCAACAAGTGCTTAAAAGCTCATCACCTAAGCACCTGTCAGCGGTAGGAATCGAACCTACGACCCTACGGAGCAGAGCAGACATGCTGACCACTACACCAACGGGCCCGTCATAGAAAAAAGGACGAAGATGAAACTCAAAACAACAGATTGTACAGCGACAAAACAAAATGAAAGACAAATAAATAATAGCGATACAAAACCAATCGATTCCTGATATCAAAACTTCTCGCCTGATCGAGACCTCATTAGCATCGGCAGCAAGCACAAGTTTAATAAAATGTAAATTGTATTCAAAACCCTGTCACGAGTCCCATTTGGGAATCGATACCGCCAAAAAGCGAATGGGCGTTACTTACCACGCCTTTCAGATAATAGGGAATTCTCAAAGTCGAAAAAAACATCTAGATGTCGCTGTTTTAAGCGACAGCTTGCAGACATACATTCATGTACGTCACGCCGGTTTCCGAGAGGGGTAGACAGAGAACATGGACCTATACATGTCATGAAGCTTCCTCCAAACTGAACCACGGTAATATAGGCCTGCGGTCTGTGCCAGATCAACCGACCTCCTTCTTGGAAGTCAACCAAAATGCATTTGTCTCTTCATTGCTGCTGCTTTAGGATGCAAACCCTATCGACCATCTATTCTACAAACGCATTTGCGCACTGCCTGAAGACAGTAGTCTTCAGATTTGTGACCCTGCGGGCTATGCCGCTGACATTGGTTCTTAGAGCTGCTGGTTTCCTCACTCCTGATTCGATCGCGCAGAAAAACTCTGAGCATAGTACATTCCATTCCATATAAAATGCCATAATCATCATCAGCCCATACTTGCCCACTGCTGGATACAGGCCTCTCCAATTGCACGCCTCTGTGATCTGTTTTCGGCCTCTCGCATCCAGCTTCTGCCAGCCATCTTGCGTATATCATCAGTCCACCTTGTCTGAGGACGCCCTACACTCCATACAAAATGTTGACTAATTTGTATTATTCCCTGCATTGTCGCCATAGTAAAATATGTTCATATTGGCGAGCCCAACAACGTTTCTAAAACCATTGCTCGGGGTCCTTTTACACCGATTATGAGCTCTAAGTTGAGGGTAAGGGTTAGCGTCATACTTAAAAGCTCTTTGATAGCGGTTTTGATATCGGTGTTTATCGAATGGCTCTTAGCATTATATATTAAGTCAATAAAAAAATTCAAGGTAACAAGACCCCCGAATATTCCCCATCCGCAGTAGAATTAAGTTAATAGGCTTCCTCAAATACAGGATGAGGCAGTAACACGAGAAAAAAAATCAAAAGTAAATGATATAATGAGTTACAAAAATAGGTATATCGCATGGTTAGAACAAAAAGGACCCAATACGAAACATGCTGCTTGCATGCTTCGATGGTTTGGGCATATGGAGAGAATGTATGAAAGTCGATTGACGAAAGAGATGTATATGGGTGATGTAATGGGCCGGGTGAGTATCCGAAGGACATACGTCGGCCAGATTGGTGATGTGCTGGCGGAAGGTGGCGTGAAAAGTACTCGAAACTGGAGGTCATGTATGAAAAGATGTATGAAGGCAGATGAAGCGAAAGGAGACAAAGGAAATTTGTCAGGACCGTGACAAATTGATATCTGTAGTCTCTGTCTAGCCCTCTAGCTTGGCGAAAGGCATAAAGTGAAATTTTACTCCTGGCCACACTCTGTATATTGTATTTAAACACTGTCAGTAGTCCTTATTCCAGCTTCGACGTGGAAATCTTTAATAAAAATACGTATCTTTTTCTTAAAAGCCTTTTTTCTTTCCAAAGTAATTCTGTTAAACCAAGCTAATTTATGAAATGTGAGAAGCCGTGAACTTTGGGTTTTTCGAAGGCGAATTTTCGTTTAGGTACCAATGTGATCGGTCAGGTACATGTAAACGGAAGGTTGCAAGTTTGAGAGCCGCCCTCTAACTAACTCGCTTTGGAATTGAAGTGTATTTATTTTTTAGCGACTTCAAAAAAGGAATCCCTCTTAATTCGACTTGCCTAGTATTTAACATATCCTTTAAAACAAAAAAAAAACATAAAACTTGGTTCATAAACGGCGAATTTATCCGCGAAAATCGTAAAAAAACTTATATGAACTGAGAAAGACTCCTTTTTTTACGTCCCTTATAAATTTATTTACTGGTGTTTTTTATATATCCTAGACGGACTCAAACCCAGAACCTCCTGTTTATAAGTCCAAGTACCTAGGACAAGTAGGCTACATCTACTCAATTTAAAATCTACATAAATTAAAAACTTTGTATGCAAGCGCCAAACATTTGAACGACAACACCAAAATGTATAATTCTTTCTTTATTTATTCGTGTTGTCAGCACGAAGTTTTTACGAGGTTGTATTTCGTAAATTCTCACCGGAGAGGGGCAAAGGGAGGGGGGGGGGCGGAGAATGAGGGGGCGTCTATGATAAAGATATTATGATTTTACCGACTTATTACCAATGCAAAATGCTACGGAATTGTTGCTCCGCGACTACGGCGTAACGCTACGGTTACTCGTAGCATCGACGTAGTGTTCTGATGTTTATAAATGAACTGCCTTCTTAAATAATAAGCAAATTGTAAGCTTATTATTTTAGTAGCAAGACGTTATACATTGTCTAATGACAATTTATAGAAACGGAAACAACAATTATATTTTAATTAGGGGAATAAGGAATAAAGCTTTAAATCTTAAGCAAAGTGATAATCATCTATATCTGCAATTTGCAGACATACATTCATGTACGCCACGCCGGTTTTTCGAGAGGGGTAGACAGAGAACATGAACCTATACATGTCATGAAGCTTCCTCCAAACTGCACCACGACAATTAGTCGTATGAATTTCTACATATCGTATTGGCCCGCCGTATGTGCCAGCATAATTTTCCTTTTTCCATTTCATTTTATGCACCCCATCTACATGTGTTTGTCATGTGACAAATACAGATCTGTAATTTCTGCCTACCCTTCTG
This sequence comes from Conopomorpha cramerella, assembly GCA_012932125.1. Lineage (NCBI taxonomy): Eukaryota > Metazoa > Arthropoda > Insecta > Lepidoptera > Gracillariidae > Conopomorpha > Conopomorpha cramerella. The sequence goes on along the minus strand of SJJU01010114.1, from coordinate 1,030 downwards.
GGAGACAGCCGATTGTATCACCCATGATGATTTTATTTAAACAAAAAAAAAACATGCAGGGCAAGGTGTGCGAACTTTCATAGGGCGATCCGCCAGAACGTGGAACGACTTGCCGGAGTCTGTGTTTCCTGCGCAGTGCAGTCTGAAAGTCTTCAAGTCGCGGGTGAATAAGTACCTACTGAACAAGTGTGCTCCATCGTAGACCACATCGCTGCTTAACATCAGGCAGGATGGTGGTCAAACGCTTGTTCATAGTGATTTAAAAAAAAAAGATTACTTACAGTTTATTAGTACGAATTAAAGAAAGAATATACTTTTTATTGCACACTGTACATTACAAATGTAAAAAAATGTATGGAAAATTTGCAAAAAGCGACCTTATCGATCATTACGATTTCTTCCAGGTAACCTAACTTGGTAATTAGACACATTAAATAATCACCTGTAATAAGTTGGCGGTAGTATTTTCTAAGTAATAACAAAACATATAAAAGAAACGCGCTCTCTCATTTTTCAAACGTGTATAAAAGTAAACGTCATCATTTCTCTTCCGCTTGTCTTGACAACAGATGTAGACAAACAATGAGAACAAGACTCCCAAAATCATAAACAATAGACAATCAGAAATAAAACATTTTACGTAGAGTACAGCCTATTTTTCCAGGTCGATAACTTTGGCGCTGATAGGAATGTATAAATACATACAGTGTCGAAAGACGGGAACTCTGTATTTTCAAGATATTTTCGTGTCCATTTTAAATTCGTCACAGTCTGACCGACTGCCATATTAAACTGAACTGGAACTGCCTTGACGGGCCCGTTGGTGTAGTGGACAGCATGTCTGCCTCTATTCCGTAGGGGTACTTGTCGGGTGTGTCTGGGTGTTTTATTTATATAAGTATGTATTTAAAAGAAAAAAAAAATAAGTATTTAAGTATGTATATATCGTTGTCTCAATTCCACAACACAAGTGCTTTAGCTACTTAACATGGGATGAAGGCAATGTGCGTGTTGTTGTAAAATATTTATT
>SJJU01010113.1:0-20644 GCA_012932125.1 Conopomorpha cramerella | reverse complement strand
AGGACATATACAGACTAGATTGGTGATGTCCTGGCCGAAGGTGGCGTGAAAAGTACTCGGAACCGGAGGTCATGTATGAAAAGATGTGCGAAAGTGGTATGTCAGGACCGTGACAAATGGAGATCTGTAGTCTCTGCCTACCCCTCTGGGAGACAGGCGTGAAGTGTATGTATCTGTCAATGATTTCATATTCTTCATATAAAACATAGTACCTGGACGACCGAGCTTCGCTCGAAGTAAAAAAATCGATTATTTTCCTTCGATTTTTTCATAACCCCATCTCTAATTACTTCAAAACCAAAACGTCCCCCGCACCATCCTACGTATAGCATAGTATTACTACTCGGCAATAGATGTCAGTAAGAGTCGTATTAACAATTTGAGCAATTTTTCATGCCCGAAAACACGGATGGAAAGATGTTTTCTAAAAATTAAACCTAGCTAGATCGATTTATCGCCCCCCATATATATATATACAAGAATTGCTCGTTTAAAGATAAAGATTATTATTGTGTTGTGAAATCTGTAAAATAAACACCACAAAAATGACATCTGGAGCGCACTAAGTGTTCGCTGCGGCACCGTCTTTTACTTGGCTGAAATACGGTAACATTTAAGGCGTTATACATACGTATATATAAAAAAAGCTTTGACAATGACATATCAACACAACAAAAATCGACACTTTCGTGTTCTCATCTCAAACAGAAAAAAACCGGCTAAAGGATCTGTTTCTGAATGGAGTAATACAGCAAAAGCAACACAATGATCAAAATATCCGCACTTAACGACGAGTCCGAAGAAAACAGTGATTCAGATGATGAGATCACGACCGAAGCACAAGAACAAATAGCTTTGCAACAATACTCCAAAGCTCTGGAACATCAGAGGAAAGGTGAGCTGCAGGAGGCTCTTGCCTTACTCAAAGACTTATTGGAAACCGAACTTCTAGATGAAGTGCAGAAAACTTCAACGGACAAAGGTAAAGATACGCTACTGAATCTGAAGTATTTGTGCTATAAAAATGTAGCCGTCATTCAAAGCAATCTTGGAGACACCGAAGCGGCCATCGAGTCGTATTGCGCGGCGGCTGATCTTGACGATACTGACGTCATGCTGTGGCACAAGCTGGGCCTACTGTGTTGTAAAGATAGAAGGTATGACATGGCCTTATATTCATTTCAGAAAGGTACAGAATGCAACCCCAAGCACTGGCCTTGTATCGACAGAATCGTCACCCTATTACTAGCATTGTCTCATTATGAGGATTGTATTGTGGTCATACATGATGCTCTGAACTTGGACCCTGACTATTTGAGGGGTCTAGCATATCGTAAATATATTTATACTAGTTTGCCATACATAAGAAGATACATGGAACACCTCGATTCAAAATATATTGTCAACGAGAAAAATGATGTATTTGATGAAGTGATGGGACAGAAATTAATTCAAGAAGCAGAAAATATTAAAAAGGTACACCTTGAAAAAATTGAATCTGAAAAATTTCCTTATGTTTTACCTGAGTTGAAACTACAAAAACCAATAACACAGTTGAGTTGGCTAGCCGTTGGAACATCCCTCATTGATATGCATAAGTACATGACAGAGAATTGTTATAGCCATGCTTCTATGTTGGAAATTAATTACACTGAACCTTCATTAGCTGAAACATCAATCATTGATACTCCTAAAGAGATAGAACCAATGGAATGTGATAATGAAAATGGTACTAACAGTACTGAAAATGCTACAGATGTTCAAATTAGTAATGAAAACAATGATGGCCCAATAAACGTGGACATAGAAAATGGTAATAATAAGCAAAATGATGTTAATGTACAAGAAAGTGTAGTTAATGGGAACTCAGGGAAGGAAACAACTCAAACAGAGCAGGCCACAAGTAATGACAGCCGTGATAAAAAAGAAGATAGTGCTGAAAAAGACAATGAGAAAGAACAAGAAGACAAGGAAAAAGTATCTGAAGAACCACAGTCTAATGAGGCAGAAAAAATGGAATGCGATATGGATACGTCTGTAACTGATACCCCCGATATGGCAATGCAATCGAATGATGTAAAGGAACAAAAAAAGTCTGTACGAAGAAGAGGGAGTGATCTCAGCCGTCTCCAACAGTGGGAATGGTGCACAAAAAGAAGATCCGGCCGAAAGAAACCAGTTACCAACAACAAAGAAGTGAGTAATGATAGTATTTATGATATTTTAAGGAAAATGGTGCCAGCTTCACTGACACCTGGAGCGACAATTAAAAACAACAATGAAAGAGAAAAATCTCCAGATACAACTGGCCTAGATAAATTATTTGATGAACAGTCCAATGTAATCAGTACAGTTAATTCAAAATACTTTGAAACAGACATGGAGGAAGAGGATGTATCGCAGTTTATCAAAAAGTTTTCAAAGCCAACTAGAGATATTATAGAAATATTGAAGGAATATTTGTCTATATTGTCTTCTAAATGGGATACTAAATGGCCTAGTGGTTTGCCACAAGTATATATAGATGCAAATAATTTGTACAATACTCATATTGAAATGCCGTCATACAGCAATGAAACAACTGAGGAATATGTTAAATATATTTATGTAAACTTACTATCAGAGGAGTTAAATGTCAATGCATTGCTTGAAGAATCAAATAATCGAAATTCTGAATACAATCTATATACTATACAAATGATAAACCATGAAATAAATACCCATCAACAGGCATTTGAGCCAAAACTTATTTTGGAGTTAGTACTAAGAACTAATTGGATAAAACTTCATGCTCATATACTAAATAATGATAATGAAATGGCCTTAGATTGTCTCTACTTACTTACTTATGAATTTCAGATAATGGGGGAAGAAAGCAGTTCTTTCTCACTATGTATTCCTAATATAACTTTTAAGTCAGTGATCAATGAATTAGAAATTAATAAATATATAAAGTTTTTAGAGAGGAACAAACAGTTATCTACTGTCCCAGAGATGTTTGAATTAGGGAACTATGAACAAGTAATTTCTATCTTAGTTGATTCATTTGATTATTGTAAAAAAATGGATAAGTCTCAGGAAGAAGAAATGTCAATTGATTTGTCCTTCCAAATGTGTATGATACTAGAGTCTTATTGGGCTCTTGGAAAAGTCGATGATGGTTTCAAGTGGAGCATAACTTGCCTAAATGAATCATTAAAACATTACTTTCGATTTACCTCCGGGTGTAGCGAATACGAGAAATGGAGCAAAGTTGTCGTGAAAATATTGTGTTCTATGGAGCATATGATTGCCACTGAAGGTCATAATTGCCTAGAATCAGTTGCACAAGAAGAACTTAGTCAGTGTCTAGAAGATTTGATCCGTATAATTGGTCACCAAGTTGAAACAACTGCTACAGAAATGCCTTTAGATACAGTCTCTCCGTGGATTATAATGCATTATATTTTACAAAGGGAAGAAGACCAAGGAAGAGGGAAAGTCATGGAGGAGGATGAGAAAGGACTCGAAGAGGTTCCTCATCCTATGATGGTGCTATTTATTGGCCATGAACATTTAGGTTCTAGATTTTGGTGTAGCAGAAATGATGCTAAACTTTTGTATTTCATCCTTGATACAATAGTGCCCCGGTTGAGATTGCCCTTGTTGTCAAAATCTTTGGAACAAATACTGCAGTATATGGAGCAATGCGTGTATTGTTTGTATGGACACCCTGGTAAAAGACATAGATTGAAGTATCTGGAGGACCACAATGTAACACCGCATTCATTTGATTGGGCACGAGCACAACAAATATACGAAATATTCAGACCTCTAGAACTACCAGAATTACACGGCAAAGTACCCGCGATTACAGCCGATACTGAGCTACTTTTCCAGCGCATTTTGGCTCAGATGCCGAAAGATTATGATCTTCAGAAATATCTCCCTGAGCTCGAAAGATATATGATTGGAAAAGAGAGCAAAATTCCGCCTGTAAGCAACCCTTTACCGTATAAATTAAGGGACATATATTTTGTTATTGGTGATTACCATTTCAAAAAAGACGACCACAAATTGGCTGTAAAGTACAATATGCTAGATATACTTCTCAATAACAGGAGATTTGAGTCGTGGGCCGAAGTCACGCTCGCGAAGGAGTTGATTTTCGAACGATTACTGAGTTGTTCCAACACTGCAAACAATGAAAAAGATTTTTTGAAAACTGGTCGGGCTATCATAAGATGTTTCAAGCTTACTTTGGAAATTGATTTCAATTGCGAGTTAGCGACGGAATATGGTAGATTTGCCTATTACATCCATTCCTTTTGTTCGAGACTTCTGAAGCAGGCTAGTGAGTCTTTAAGTATGGAGGATTTCGAAGCATTAGAAAAGCAAAAAGATGAAATGTTAAACACAACGCAAAAATGTTTCGCAACAGTCGCCGAAGAGCTTAAGCAGTGCCATGATCAAGATAGAGTTAACGAAGGCATGTGGCTATCGTACTATATGTTAGGAAAAGTTGCTGAAAAACGTGGACAACCGCCAAGTGTCATTATTGACTATTACAAAGATTCTGTACGAAGTTTGCATGAAGCTGAGGCGGTCTATCCGTATAAAATTAATTACAACAGTCCACAACACTATTCTATTCAGGTATTGGAACTGCATTATCGAATACATGGCTCAATATTGAAGTATATAGAGCAACACGAAAATAAACCAATACCCTCGTCAATTGGTAAGATCTTTCTGGCGTGCATTGAAGGATGGAAGTCGGGGCCTTTCTCAAAGAAAGAGAAGAAAAATGCGCCTGAAACGGATCAAGATCCTAAACAGGCCACAACAGCTGTTTCAACTGAAGCAAATGTTCCACAACATGCAGCGAATATACTTAAGCGATCTATAAGCGACGCGGGCGAAGAACACGAAAACCAGGAAGCAAAGAAACAGAAACTGGAAGCTGCCAAAATTCGCAGATCCGCATCTTACGATATGGTTCGATTGAATTCATCAGAAAATGTAAAAAATGCAGAACTGAATATGCCACATGATGGTGCAGTGAAAACTATACCTGAGAACACAGAGTTGAAAAACGACGTAGTCACTGAACCAGTAAATGACAGTGCCACAGTCCCTTCGGATCCGGCAGCAAAAATTATGACCAACACAGATATTGAATGTGATCAAAAGAAACCAGAACCAACAGTCTCTAACGTTGAGAAGAAGGAGTCTAGTTCTTCGTCTTCGTCTGACACCACATCAAGCGACACGAGCTCTGACAGCCATTCCAGCAGAGATAGTGACAAAACAGGCTCTTCAAGTAAGTCGGAACCTGAAACATATTTGACCGATGTTGTAATAATGAACATTATAACCCCATGTCTTGAAGCGTTAGAAGAGTGCGTCATGAGATTCCCCCTGCATTACAAAGCATTATATCGATTGGCTCATTACTATTTCTATTACAAAAAGGGGAAAAATATCGAAAGATGTCGCGATATCATGCTTTCAAATTTTCAGTCTAGACTTGGTACAAAAATTGGTGGTTTATTCGGAGAGAGAAAGACAACTAACCTTTTTAATAATATATGGAGGATACCTATTGAAGAGATTGACCGTCCCGGTGGATTTGAGTATCACATGAACCGATGTATCCTGATCACTCAGGAAATATTAAAAGAAATAGATGATTACAAATCCCTGCTCGATATAGGTTTACAACTTCAGAGAGTGCCGGACCCTGACAAACGCTACCTACGTGACTCTGACAGAGAAGAACTAGCTCAACAATCTCTGTCTCTCTGTGTACAATCTCTCAAGGGTCAGTTGATGAAGTTTGGTCAACAGGCAGATCTGAAAACGAATGATGTAGAACGGAGAGCCTTCAACAGCCTAATGCTGGACATCTACAGAGCATATCAAAGAGCCCAAAAGCAACCTATATCCAAACAGTTCGTGAATCTTCTCGTCGACGGATTCAAGCTAATAACAAACCTTCCGATAACAGACAATATGAACTTAGTTGACCTAAGCATGAAGTATTGCCAATCCTTAAGGCAGCAAATAAATGTCACTGGGGTCGAAAAAATTCAAGGAGCGCCCAAGAAGCAATCTTCAAAAACGATTATAGTGGAAACCAGTAAAGCAGTTACTGTTACAACACAAAGTGTTTCAACGATTACCAAACCTGCAACAGTTACTACCAGTGCTCCATCCCAGTCTTCGGTACCAAAGGTGAATCCACCAGAAATTGCAAAGTCAGCCCCAAAGATGAGCCAGCAAGATATAGCAAAAGCTCTCCAAAGTTATCTTCCCTCGCTTACCGATCCTATGATGTCATCACAAGCGGCCGCTGCACTATCTCTATCGTATTTGAGTAACCTCAGTGCATACGCCGCATTACAAAACTCTATTCAGTCGTCAATGATGCAGCCATCAATGCAAAATTCATTCCAAGCAGAATACTACAGGCAGTTCTTGTCTCAAACTCTGTCTCATTACAATGTGCAACCACCAAAAAAACAACAGAAGCGTGCCAGCAACAAGGTTTCGTCAAATAAAACCGTTGCTCAACAATTAGCTTCCTTGGCCGCCTCACAGTTACTTGGAGCAAGTAGTAGCAAAACGGCTACTAGTAAACCTAACATTCCCTCGGCACCTGCCACTTCTTTGTCTCAACTATCCGGGCTGAGTAGTTCGAAAGCTAACAAAACTTCACACTATTCATCATTAACTTCAGTGCCTCAATCTGTGAGTACGTTGTCTAAAGGTTCTACTGCTAAAAGTTCACTTTCGGCAACGTCTATTGGTTTGCCTGGATCTTTAATACAGAGTACCGCTTCTAAGTCTTTTGCTGGTTTAACGTCTACAAAGCAATCTTCGACCTCAACTTCACTGAGTATGACATCTCCATCGTCGTTGCTGCCTATGGGCACAGTCCTTCAAACTTTGCCTCCGTCTTTAACGGCTACACTCACGTCGAGTTACAGTCAATCCCGGCAGCCTATGACTGCACCGCTTATGACGCAAACCATTACTCCGCCGCCCTCGTCAGTGTCTCAAGCTAAATCTTCTGTCCAGCAGACAAGTCCCAGTAAAACTCTGCAAGAGAAACTGGCTGAAAGACAGAAACAATTGCCATCAGCTCCGAAAACTTCGAGTTTTGTTCCCAAAGACGTGGTCTCTCCAGTCAGCCGTTTGCCCTCTTCGCTTACCATAACAAAAACGTCGACTAAAAACGATTCAGATAAGAAGCTAGCTCAGAAAAAACCAATAGACCCTAAGCAAAAAAGGAAACCATTTTTACACGTGTCTGATGTTATAGTTTTGGATGATGATGATGATTAGACTAAGTTCCTGAAAGTAATAAATTTAAATCTGGTCTAAAAGTCAAGTTATATGAAGTACCAAATTTAGACCTGCCCAGTTTGTAAAAAATAAAATTAGAATGAACTTTTTGGTTTTCCGGTAATAAAATTTAATTCTCTTCTAATCTTCACGAATTGTATTTATTATTTATAAGAATTACCTAATTAATTATGTATTTTAATGATTATTTTCCACATATTGTCCTTTTATATAAGTGCATTGTAAACTTGCTGAAAGTCTAGAGTAGTAGCAATAAAATTATTTTGTTTACTTTACATAGATTATTTATCGAAAAAATCTGCTGTTTTAGTATTATTGTACCTATCTATAGATCATCTGCATGAGACAAGAAAATAACTCGAACCAAATGGGTTGAACAAGTAACATTATAATTTATCTTCATAGTTTAATGATTTTACATACATACATACACTTCACGCCTGTCTCCCAGAGGGGTAGGCAGGGACTACATATCTCCATTTGTCACGGTCCTGACATACCCCTTTCGCTTCATCTACATTCATACATCTTTTCATACATGACCTTCGGTTTCGAGTACTTTTCACGCCACCTTCGGCCAGGACATTTAATGATTTTATTTGATGTGTAATGCATTTTTTTGCTTAAGTAGATAGGTAGAAAGAAGTTATATGTATAAAACATTACATGGTAAGCAAAACCAAATGCAGGTGTACAGTTTGGCAAACAAGCTGAATACAGATGGCGCTTCTTACGTTTGACTTATATGAACCAATGAGAGTGAGGTAATAATATGTCAAATGAACTTGTAGTGACAATCGATTGACCAATAGTGCAGTTTTGGGTTGATCGATACTAGCGCTATTAGTTCATGAGTATTCCACCCCATTTATGAAGTGCCAACTCTGTTTCGAGAACATGTTTTTTTCATGCATGATTTTGTGATAAAATATAATAAAGAAGCTTTAAAATTGTTCTATTTGTTTTATTTACGACCGCACTGGAATCTTTAAAGTGCTTCTGATATGCTGACTCGTTACCCTTTTCAACGCGAGGTGCAGTTCCATTTTTTTAAATTTTATTTTTGTGTTCTTTTAATCAATGGGGAATTTTCAGGGCCCTTGTTTATTTATTTATTGGAGAGGATGTGGCATCAACGTAAATGGCTAGTACTTGAAGATGTATGCTAATCTTTGTTTTAATTTCGTGTCATAACATCCGGTATAAACTTTTACCTGCTTACGTTACAGCAATCAAATATTAATAAAGTAGGTAATTTTCATTAGTATAAAACAAAGTTGCCTCCCGCTGTCTGTCCCTATGTATGCTTAGATCTTTAAAACTGCAAAACGGATTCTGATAGGGATTTCTTTACTAGATAGGTAGTGATTCTTGAGGAAGGTTTAATAGAATACATGCATACAGAGTGTAAATGTCCTACCCTGAGGCATAATTTTGCCTATTTTGTATGGAAATGAACAATTTCCCCGCATTGTCCCTATAGTAAAAGTTGTTCATATTATCGAACCCAACAACATTTCGAAGACCCTTGCTCGGCGTCCTTTTACACGCAGTATAAAAGCAGAGCAAAACAATTATGTACTAAAATACTGAATAAAAACTCGGTTTCATAAAATTATTTGACTTTATTAATAAATAACATTTCATTAAGATATAAATTGCTATTTCAGTATAAACCTACTAAATACATCTAGGTACATCAGCCAAGTTGAATTAACCTAGTATTTTACATTAAAAAAAATATTATTTTTCACATAAATTGAAAGCCTGCTACATAGTAGGTAGTTTATTAATTAGGCATTTATCTAGGTATTAATTATACATATTTAAATATGGTATGAATCTAATACTATATTCACAGGTTTAGTTAAGTTACCTAATGTTAAAGAGTTTTCAATGTAAAAAAGTTTTCATGTTAGAAAAAGGCTATAAATAACATTAGTCAAATGTAAAAAGAATGATACTTGATAAAAACGATAAGTAGGGGATGCAGAAATAATATCGTTAACTCGGCATTGAAAAGACGAAGAAAAAACCTTTTTAACAGGTGTGCGGACCATGGGCCAGTCCATGACTGTACTTCAGAGCACTGCAGTAGGTACCGTATATTTAAATGTATGTTTAATTAAAGTAGGGATCCGTGATCTCTGCCTACCCTCTAGCAAACGGATATAACATACAACAATGTTAACCATAACTTATTATTATGGTAAAAGTATGTAATGAGAGGTTTTCTGATAGCTTCAAATATGTCAAAAGTAGTTCCAAAACATCTCACAGATGGCGCTAATCAGACATGATCTTAAGGAGAAACTTATTTTAGAAATGTCAACAAAAAATAAAAATATGAAATGACAACCCTGTCTAGGTAGTGCCATCTATTGACATTTCTTAGAACTGTAACAAGCCACCTGTCAGAAAACCTCTCATTCTCTCTTCTAACGATCTCCCCTAAGATAATGAAATACAATTCACGCATTTTAATCCCAAAGCGGGGTAGGCAGAGGCACTTGCTAAAGCAAATTCCCACGGTTCACCAAGCGTATTTAACCCAACGTGACAGGGGGTGAGCCCATCGCCGTAAGAATCACACACCTTGTGGTGCGGGTTTCATCACGACGTTGTCCTTCACCGCACAAGCGTTGCTAAATATAATGAAATAATATTAAAAATGAGAAATTTTCCATAGACTTTCGATGTGGCTCAGGCTGGCTGGACAAAACTTGCAAATGAATAATGGTTAAGTAGGTGAATAAGGCACTTTATGTGAAGGCTAAACACCCTTATTTAGGAATATGTGACGGTACAAAATCTTAGTCGATGGGAAACGTGTCCAGTCAGTATGAAAACTCATTTTTCCCTGATCACTCAATCTCGGCAACGAAGGAGATTTTGATGACTTTGTCACATAAAGTCCTCAATTTATATTTTTTTTAGCTCTACATACTTTACTAAAAAAAAATCTGTGGTAAAAATAAATAAATATACAGATATTTTTACTTAATATATTTTGCCGTTGTTGGTACATTTTTTGCAAAAATCATCAAAATCTCCTCCATTGAGAGACCAGGGAACAGTGGGTTTTCAATATGGGAGCGAAAATGGGCCATCATTATCGACAGAAATATGGTCGATAACATGTCAATTAAAAAAATTAAAATAGGGAAATTTTCCAAATTGATTTGTTTCCGTCACCTTTTTTCGACGACTTTACACAAGTCTCTCTTTGACAAGGAATAAGGAGCATGAATAAAATTACACCCTCACTAATAAACTCGGTATAACTTAAACCTAAGTTGTCACAGTTCCATTGAAACTGGTTATTCCTTATTTACAGGTTAACTCGAGCTTGGTGTAACATGGGAACAGTTACACCGCGTTTATTAGTAGAACCTTTACAGTTGAAGACATGAATGGATGAAGGTGTTATGTCGCATCTTTGGATTTTGGCTGTTTTCAACGCGAATGAAGGTGTTAAGTACCAAGGAATACCTATAACCTTTAAAACAACCACATTAAGAGCTATTTTTGTAGTTACATAATCAATGAATATATATTTCGTCATATCTTCAAATGTCTAACTGAAACTTTGAAGTCAATTTTCTCGAAATCAGAATTCTGCGACATAACACCTTCATCCATTCATGTCTTCAGTTATTTTGACCGTTCAAAAAAAAATAATTAAAGAAGGTAGGTACTTATAATTTTTCAATATGTACAAGAGAATCTCATAGCGTCTAAAGGACTCGGTAATGATAAAAGTCCATGAGCATATGACTCAGGTTCCACCCGGCGAGCAGGGTGCCTAGGTACGCCAACACTAACACCGGAAGCGGAAACAGGAACACCCTTGTGTTCTGCAGGATCGGGATATCTGAAACAAGCGTAAAGTTTAGTTAGTATTCAGTATATTTATTGCATATGGTACACTTTGATGTTACAATATTTATAGAGCAATCATGACGCCCTGTAAGGGCATTGCAAAGTAAAATAAATATTAACTTAACATAAGTATTTATAAAAGTAATATAATAATTTAAACATAAACAATATCACAACAATTTAATATAAAAAATATTCAACTAGCTTACAACTAAAATTAAAATTAACAGTATTCTTTAAAATCATACATACACTTCACGCCTGTCTCCCAGAGGGGTAGGCAGAGACTACAGATCTCCATTTGTCATAATCCTGACAGTTACGCTCGCGCATCTATGCCGTTCGCACGTCTCTAAAATCGCTCAATTCACTTTGTACAGTTTGTGTAGTCAGGGGTTAACAACCTTGTCCAGAACATCAAGATGTCGAATCAAGAGACCGTTTGTGCTACTTGTCAAGAAATAGTTGGGTACGGCCCAGAGTGCGCCAAGTGCAAGTCCAAATTCCACCTTCACTGCGCTGGTTTTACAGAACGTGGCTTCGATAGGCTCGGGATCAACAAGTCCTCGTGGAAGTGTTCCACGTGCCGGGATAATGATGACAACTCCATCAATTTGGCCCCGACTGGACTAGACTCCACATGGACATCTACACCGCAACCAAAGCCAATGAGTATCCAATTAGTTGCCAAGAGAGAAGACTTACTTGAAAACATGGCACGCCAGATTGAGACCATCTTGTTAAAGATGGATTCTATCTCTGCTATGCAAGAGGAGATTAAGAATATGAAGAGTGAAATATCAATTCTCAAATCTGACCACAATAAGAAAATAGCCGAACTTACTTCCGGAATCACCGCAATTGAAAAAACAGTGTCAGCTATTTCAGATGCTAACAAGGAAGTGGCCACCTTGCAAAAATCTATGGAGGAGGTTATGGATCAAAATAGGAAAAATGATCAATGGGTCAGGCGTTCTAATATTCAACTTAACGGCGTACCGTACAGAGCGGGTGAAAACCTTATTGAACTAACTAAAAAGCTGGCTAAATTCTGTGACCACCCCCTGGACCCCAATACAGATATTGATTTCGTCACGCGAGTCGCAACTAAAAATGACTCGGACCAAAGTCGCCCCAAACCAATAATCTTAAAAATGCAAGCAAGGTACAAAAAGGATGATTTTCTTGCCCGACTACGATCTAAAAAGGATATGAAAGGATGTGACATTGGATTCGTCGGTGTAACTGACCGAATATTCGCCAATGACCACTTATCGTCGTATAATAGATCCTTACTTCAACAGGCTAGAACGATCTCTAAAGAGAATAATTATCTGTATTGCTGGACACGAAACTGCACTGTTATGGTACGTCGCGACGATTCATCTCCGGTGATCCACATAACTTCAAAGGAAGCGTTAAAAAAAATCAAATAAGTATGACCTTCCCCGCACTGATTTCATGCCATGTGTTCCACATTTATTCTTATAATATTACGTATATATATAATTTTTATTTAAATAACATAATATCTTTTTATAATAATTTATCGCTATTAATACTATTTATCTTAATAACTCCGATAACAGTATACATTTATACTCATACACATGTACTTATTAACTATACCTATATTATTATTCATATACTAAAATATACCTATTTTTATTGCTATGTTTTAATTATACCTAAATTCACTTTTCCTAATCAACAACATATTATACTTTCCTACAATGTGCATTCGAAAATAATCCAGCGGTTTAACACTCCTGACTCGATCGTTAGTAAACAAAGGGACGGCCGGCTGGGCGAAGCTTTTAGATTACTTACCTGTCCATCGTTAGAAATAAGACCCACTTTCCTTTGCGCACACGACATTCTTAACTACTGGTGTTTGGTTTTTTTTTTTCTTGAAAACATCACTTATCGTCACTTTTAGATATTTTATAATTTGTGCGTTATTCATTTTGCTACACGGTGAACTTTGTCAGGCTTATTTGCTTAGCTTCGGTACAATATTTATAAGGCTAATTGTTAAAAGTGTTATACGGTACCGAATGGGGTATAATGCTTGATATATTTTACCAGAATGCCCGTGGCCTACGAACTAAAACAACAGAGTTTTTAAAAAATATACTGGGTAACAATTTCGATTTAGTTGCAATTAGTGAAACGTGGTTGCTCCCAGGTATTTTCGACTCCGAATTAGTAGACCCTAGATATACACTGTATCGATCTGACCGTGACTGTGCTCGCTCGGGCAAGAACTATGGTGGGGGGACTTTGTTGGCGATCCGACGTGAACTCATCGTGGAGACCAGCTTCTCCCGATCTCTACCAGACATTCCACAAGCAGAGATTACACAAATTACTATCGCGCTTGGTAAGTTACCATCCTCGCGGCGCTTACGAGTATTTTGTTGCTATTTCCCCCATGGAAATAGTCATCTTAATTCATTGACTGAGTTCTTTGAGTTTATCTGCGATCTTAATTCAGATTATCCCGATGACTCAATATTAATACTAGGAGACTTTAATATTACTCGGGCAGAGTGGGCTCCCGTTTCAGCTCTTCAATGGTATAGTCTCAAATTACTTAATCCTGGCGCAGATGTGTTTACGCAGAGCTTATCGGCATTCCTTTCATTTACCGGATTTGATCAATTCAACTCTATTTCAAACCAAAACAGTAGGTATCTAGATCTTATAATTAGTAATTGCCACTGTAAAGTGAATAGGTGTGAGCCCCTAGTACCGGAAGATGGTCACCACCCCGCTTTACTTGTCACTGCCGAACTTATTTCACCGCCATCATACCTACGGCCAGCGTCCAGAACTGTTCGGAATTTTCATAAGGCGGACTATAATCAAATAAATGATGTCTTAGCAAATATTGATTGGGAACCTCACTTAGCCGTGAAATGTGTGGAAAAGGCAGTAGATAACTTTTATTCTGTTATCAACAGAGTTATTGAAAATCTGGTTCCCAGCAGAATTGTTTCACCATATAAATACCCAGTTTGGTACAGTAAGCCCTTAATTAATTTAATTAATAAAAAATTAAAGATACACAAAAGGTGGAAAATTTATCAAAGAAGAAACGATTATGTTTTCTTTTCAGAATTGCGTAGGGATCAGAAGATACTGGAGGCAACCTGCTTTCAAAAATACATTAGCACCGCCGAAAATAACATACAATTGGATTCGCGTCATTTTTGGCGTTTTATCAAGTCCAAGATATCTTCAAATGAAATCCCTGACACTATGTATCTCGGTAACTTAACTGCTTCGGACGGGAATTCTATTTGTAATCTTTTTAATACATTTTTTCAATCTGTTTTTGATGTTAAATCTCCAATAAGCTCTTATAAGCCGAACTTATCTCAAGGCCATACTAATCTCATAAGTTCTGTTGACATCAACTTTGAATTAGTTGAAAAACACCTCAAAAGCTTGAATGTCACCAAAGGAGCCGGGCCCGACGGTTTACATCCTATTTTCCTGAGAAACTGCAGTTCAAATCTAACGGCTCCACTTACAGTTATATTTAATATGTCTCTGGATTATGGCGTGATTCCCTCTCGGTGGAAACAAAGTATCATCAGTCCTATTTACAAGGACGGTGACAAACATGATATCGGTAATTACCGTGGAATCTCAAAGCTAAATCTTATCCCTAAATTGTTCGAGAAGATCGTGTACGATTCGTTGTTTCCCGCGGTGAGACCGTTTTTGATTTCTAATCAACATGGATTCATAAGTAAGCGCTCCGTGGAAACTAACCTTTGTGAATATACCGATCACGTTCTAAGCGCTTTGGATGAAGGCTACCAGGTCGATGCCGTGTACACCGATTACTCAAAATGCTTTGATAAGATTTCCCACGAAATTCTTTTGCAGAAATTAGAAGCTTTCGGTGTGCATGGAGACCTTCTGCGGTGGCTTGAGTCTTACCTACGCAATAGAAGTCAGGCGGTGGCTACTAAGGGATTTACGTCAAACTTCATACCAATCACTTCCGGTGTACCCCAGGGATCTCATCTCGGCCCTCTTTTATTTAACATTTTCATTAACGATGTGATTAAATGTTTCACGGTCTCAAATGCCCTCCTTTATGCCGATGACACAAAGATTTTCTATAAAATTAAAGATCGTCAAGACTGTATTGATTTTCAAACAGACCTTGACTCTCTTTCCCATTACTGCTCCCAAAATAAGCTAATATTAAACGTAAAGAAGTGCTGCATTATATCATTTTCAAGGAAGAAACTCAACATTAACTTTGACTACAATATACAAAAAGAAGAGCTTCGCAGGGTAACAGTGGTGAGAGATCTGGGTGTACAGTTAGACAGTGGTCTCTCCTTCAACTCTCACGTTGAAAACATTTCATCTAAGGCATACAGAATGCTTGGCTTTATATTTCGCAACACTAAAGATTTTAAAAATCCTTTGACTGCCATTGTTCTTTTTAACTCTTTTGTAAGATCTAAACTAGAGTATGCCTCATCAGTGTGGAGTCCTCAGTATAACTGCTTTAGGGATCTCATTGAGAAGATACAGCGTAAATTTGAGCGGAGACTACATTATCAATTCAATGAAACCAAATGTAATTTTACACCTTTAGCCATACGTAGGGAGCACCGAGATATGATTTTACTTTATAAAATTCTAAATAATTTTACTGATTCGCCTTATCTACTGAGTAATATTGCCATTAAGTGCAGTAGATACATGGGGCGATCAAATGCTAAGGTATTTGCTGTAAGTCAGTCATCAAAGAAATACACAAAAAATAGATTCATCTCACGGGCTTGCGATCTATACAATACAAAATACAAACACGTGGATATATTTGGTGAACGAATAGGTACCTTTAAAAAGCTACTAAGGGAAAGTAAAAAAAAAGTATAATTTAGTATCGTAAAAGTAGTAAAACACGTAGTAGAAAGACGTGTAGGTAACACTTAGGTTATATATACAAAAATAGACACACGTATTTATAAACACATATACAAATATATATTTAATTATTATATCACAATTTAAGTGTGGGACTCTGTCTATTACTATAACCCTTTTATTTTTCTATATACCAAATAAAATAAATTTTAAACAACTATCACTACTATCCACATAATATATTCCTTGTATAAGAATGAATTGTTAACTCACTAATGTCACTTAGTGAGAATGATATTTGGAGAGTGCTAATGTATTTAACTACAAGTGGAAAGTTAATTGGCTCATGTACTAACCAAGTAAACAAATTAATTTATGTAATTGAATATGCTGTATGTTTCCCATACTGTTAAAATAAATAAATAAAAATAAATAAATAAAATACCCCTTTCGCTTCATCTACATTCATACATCTTTTCATACACGACCTCCGGTTTCGAGTACTTTTCACGCCACCTTCGGTGAGGACATCACCAATCTGGTCTTTATATGTCCTTCTGGGGCGACCTCTACTCACCCTTCCCATTACATCACCCATATAAATATCTTTCGTCAATCTACTTTCATCCATTCTCTCCATATGCCCAAACCATCAGTATCTTTCAATATCCTGTCTTTATCTTTAAAATCATCAGTGAAGAATTCTTCCATGCAGTAATAGCCACCTTTTTAAAAGCAAACTGTTAAAGCAAAAGTTAGGTAGTAAGTTAAACAAGTGTAATCCGAATAATAATCGCGACATGTGGAGGTAGATAGGTACACATAAACTCTGTCTACCCGTCTAGGAAACTGGCATATATGTGTGTGTATAAGTTGTGAAAGTACAGCTCATTTGATGAAAATTCCCGGCTAATTCCGAATATCCACCCTAGAAAATCCACCCCAGGGTGGATAGTGGGAAAATACTCGTCCAAAACTACACCTAATCATAAAAACTACATTTTCAATTGTTTGGCGGGGTGGATAATTGTACGCGCATTTTCCGAATATCTACCCTGGGGTAGATTTTCTAGGGTGGATAATCGGAATAAGCCAAATTCCCCGATTTTCGATAGAAAATCATGAAAAGACTATCATGACCATATTTTTTATACCCTATTTGTTATAATAATACATAACTATCAATAAAACACCAAAAACTCAATTATGGGATCTCCCATAACTGAGTATGTTTTTGGTGAAAGAGTTTAAAATTTTTCAAAATAATATATTTTAACAATTAAGTTACAGTATATTTTACTAGCTTCTAAATGGGTCTATTCTTTTCCGTGTCGTAGCCAGTTATCAAAACCGGTTATAACCGAAATATAACTAAGCAAAAAAAAAACCAACACATTATTTACAACTTCCACTCACTACTGTTATTTATACAGGGTGGGTCGTGCAAGAGTGGCGAAAACTTTGAGAATATAAAATTTCAGTTATCACTATTCATATCCTAGTAGTTTTAGTAGTTAAAAGCAGATTTAAATAACTTTATAGAGAAAAGGACCGACTTCAACCGAATTTTGTCTCAACGAATTAAACATTCGTGTTTCGGTAGTTATTACAAGAGCATTAAAAATATTAGTATTTCATTCATCACGTTGGGTTAAAAGTCTGACCAAGTATGTAACAGAAGTTAGGAGTAAAGAAAAACGTAAGGAAATTTTACTTGAAGATTTATAATAATGTAGATATTTACCATGATCAAGTAGTTTCCCATAATCTGTGAAATGTATCATTCACATTTAATATATGTATATTATTTTGTATTGCGAAGAGTAGGTACACTATACAGGGTGGAATAGATAAGTAATCTATTTCGATTATTTCTATACTAGAGGTATAGTCTGTTCTTTAATTCGAAACGAACGATTTGACACTTCGTGTCATGTACGGATAAAAGATTTTTAATCTCTATGGTTGAAAATGTAGCAGCATTACTTCGCAAATTTGATAGGAAGATCGATTTGTGAAATCGTTCATCGAATGAATAAATTTTAATATACTATATACAAGATATTGAATAAGTTATTACTGATCCTGAAAGCTTCTATCTAACGGTATCAATTATAAGTTAAAGAATAATTTGGATCTATAAAAAAACATGTTTCCAGCTTCCATACATTTAGTACAGTGGGGTTCATATTATGTTCTTTACTTTAAAGTGTTGGACTGTACAAGAAACGTACAAAAAGTGAGGACTTTGTGTAATGAAAAACGTACGCTCGTAGCTAAAATTACATCCATGCCTCTTAACTCTTTCCCGGACAGTGAATAACTATAGGCGTCATTACAATAAAAAACTATTTTGTCTATTTTACTGCCCGCCAATGCGTTAAACACAAAAGTAGGTAGGCCCACGGTTCACCAAGCGTATTTAACCCAACGTGACAAGGTCCATAACTTATAGGTCTGATGGAGGAGAGAGCACCGTAGCACGTGAAGGTCTGCCTGTGTGTCTCTGCCTACCCCCTTCGGGAGACAAGACAATGCCCCCCTCAACATAAGGGCTGTTCACTAGAGTTTCTACTTGGTATTGTGTGCGTCTACTTCAGACCCCTAGCACAGCGCTCCAAGAAATAAGTGACAAGACAAATAACGCGCTGCTATTTGTTGAAACTAGCTGAGTCGCACAAAGCGTGACATAACAACCAATCAAACATAACAACCAAAATAAATGGCTGTTATGTCACGCTTTGTGCGACTCAGCTAGTTTCAACAAATCGCAGCGCGATCTATGTCTTGTCACATATTTCTTGGAGCGCTGTGCTAGGGGGGCAGAGCGCGTATTTGTCCTATGTCATGTCTTGTGTCACGTGCTAGGCCAGCTGTAGGAGACAGGCGAGAGTGACTTAGCAAACACCTTTTTAAGCGATATCTTCAAACAGTCTTCCTGAATTCTACCGCATACAAGCTTTTTTTTTAATTACTTTTCGCCGATAACTTCGTCGTTTAAAAATCGATGTTGGTGATTATTTTCTTGTTGGAAAAACAATAAAATTTCAAAGGTAGTCCCTCGACGAGGTTGCCTATCTTTGTGGGTTTGATGATGGCAGACCAGAAAAATCTAGGGGATCTTTAAAACACTGTAGGGGCGGGCGACTAGTGCTGGTTAAACTCGGTTCTTTTTTCTTTAAAATCAAGTTTCGACCTTCCCATACAAATTAGAAAATCTCGAGGTGGAATTTTTTTTCGTTTAGTCTGCGAAAACAGTTGACTTCGGCTTAAAAGAGTGTTTCCAAAGCACCCTGTATATTGTATATGTCGGATCCGGTCATGACCGGAGTACAGAGGAACAACGAAACGGAAGCATGCGCCACCTGCCGTTGACAGCCATGTTGACAGGCGCCTTGGACCGTCCACGTTTTGTTTGTATAATCTATTTTATAATTTGATTATGGTATTTTTTAATGGATAGTATTTAAACGTGCATCAAAAAAGTCTAACCTAACTAAAATACTGACTTAGCGACAAAATTACTGATTTGGTCTTCTAATTGCCATTCTGATGATAACTTTGGATTTTTAGGTGTGCAAGTTAGTAATTTTGATGTACAGTTTATTATTTTCCTTTTGTAATTTGATTGTGAAATTGTATAGCTAAAGTGTGACGTGTAAGAAAAGTCTTTCTATTTGCTTGACTTCCCACGAAGCCCACATCATGTCTGATGATTCTCAGCCGTCTCCGACATATATTATTACAATTCGTGTAAAAGGACCCCGAGCAATAGTCTTAGAAGCATGGTTGGGCTCGCCAATACGATCAACTTGCATCATGGCGACAATGCAGGCAAACGGAATACATTTTTTTCGTCTTCATGCAAAATAGACAATTTTCTGCCTCGGGAGATGACATTTTGTATGGAGATGAAAAAATCGTTATCATTTCCCCACATTGTCGCCATAGTAAAAGTTGTTCATATTGACACGATCCCAACAACGTTTCTAAGACCATTGCTCGGGGTGCTTTTACTCAGTATGTATGGTACTCACTGCTGTATCCCAGGAATGTGATGTAGATGTAGTAGACAAAGGACGCCAGCCAGAAGGTGTTCGCAACCAGACACGATAAGAACCCTCCGTGGATGAGTAAATCTGGAAAATAAGTAATAATCTTAATATTAATATACTTTTGCCGCATTGTACAAAACAAAGTCGCCTCCCACTGTCCTGAGGAAGGTTTATATGTATGATGCATGCATTTAATATGAAATGAAATGATTACCTATCTTATAATATATACATACTGAGTTGTTACAATTTATTGTTATTAAATTTTCAAATTTTATTACATGTTTAAGTTGCAATAATTGATATGCTAGTTACCCATAACAAGTTATGTTGTTGAATAGTTAGTGATGTAACTATATTGCAATAATAATATTATATAAGCTATACCTAAATAAGCACATTATGTGAATATTGCTGTGCCCTACAGGCTCCATAATTGATACACTGTATTAAAT
>SJJU01010112.1:0-25374 GCA_012932125.1 Conopomorpha cramerella | reverse complement strand
GGAAACACTGCTAATAATGTACCTATATTGGCAAAACAACATTTGCCGGGCCAGCTAGTAGTAGTAGTTTTATAATCTGTAAATTCTGCATGAAAGAGTTACAAACAACAATCCTGCATTAAAAAAAACTTTAAATATTAGTAGGATTGGAATGTAAGTCATCCGTGTAAAAGCACCTTAGTGCATAGATTCAAGTATATGCGCTGGCGATGGCGCCTCGTGGGTGGATCAAGCTGACAATGAATGTGCTTAACTGAGGCCATTCAAAGACAAGCTTAATTGCTAAAGTAATTTACGTAGGACTCAAATGTATCGAGTATAAGAGTAATGATTATACTATTTTATCGTTTTAATGTCCGGAAATGTCCTATTATACAGTGCAGACCATACTGGGTACCAGCAAGTGTCAATGACCCGAAACGAAAAAATCACATATAGTTATAGTAGTATTCAGTAGTCTCGTGCCAAAATATCATTGTCTATCTGTATTCTTCAAAAACATACAAAAACCCCTTTTCTTGTCACTCTGCATGGGTCCTTAGAAGTTAGAACGGACCTTCGTATGTGAGGAACTAAAAAAATAAATTCAGACATTTCCGTAGAGGCCAGGAGGCAGAGATTCTTGCTAAACAAATGCCCAAAACAAAATGTATAAAATGTATAATAACAAATAATTTATTTTGAGCATTAATCCACTTTAGTCGACATGAAAACGTTAAACTAACAGTCATTCGCAGCATTTGCCACAAGCCTCCCCTTCTAAGCGGAAATTGGCCACTGCGGGTGACATTAAACTGAACTTTTGTGCTTTAGATCTTTCAAATAGATATCACACACTCACAGTTATGCCAAAGCGTAAGACGTAAGCAATATTGTCAAATAAATATTACCGGTTTTATTTTTTGTATGTCTTGGATAAGATCTTAGTAGGTAATACCTCAGACTCCACACCATCCAAGCAGAGGCACCCTATTGCGTCTTATCGATCGACCGCACACCGGTTGAATACAAAATGCATTAAGACAATGGTTGTATTTCGAAGAACTTGTGGGGATTTGTTGAATCTCGTCACTCAGTCACAAATCGATTAGACGCTGACTAACAAGTAGCTATGGCGCTCTGCAGCGGAAATATTGCCTTGTAAATAAAATAGGTTTATACATACATACATGAACTGATGATTCTTCTGGCCAGTAAAAGAAATTAATTCGAACCGGGGACGATTACTTTTGTTTTAAAGTCATAAAATATGACGTTCATCAAGCTTTGTGTTATTCTACTGTATATCTGTATGTTATAACACTTATAACGATGAAATAAAGAAACTTTGACTTTGACTTTGATGTAGCCTAGTTGTCGGGTGTCTATTGGTCTAGCGGTCATTATGTTTGCCTCTATCCCGTAGGATCGTGGGTTCGATTCCCAGCGCTGACAAGTACTTTGGTGATGAGTTTTTAACTTATAGTTGGTAGATGACGTAGATTATCCCGGGAAAAATATATTAAAGTAAGAATATCTCGTTGTCTGATTCCCATAAAATAAGTGCTTTAGCTACTTAACATAGGATGACGGCAATGTGTGTGTTATTGTAAAATATTTATTTTATTCGCAATCAAGAGTTTATCGGTTTGCGTATAACTTTTTAAACCGACATTAAAAAAATCAAGGTTTCTCAATACAAACGTACATAAGTCTTTGTTATTTTTACAAATTACCACAAGCCGTTTGACTATAAATCGTGTACTTTGATTTTTCGTAGTTCATGTCTTTCGGTTTTTGAAATAAAGGGAACTATATTCCCACTTAAAACATACGTAAAAGTTTTATTTTATTAATTTTAGCCTTCACGGAAATTATGTGGAAATTTCAGATTATGAATATAATCACCAGACCCCGTCAACTATGTAGCATTTTGTTGGCAACTGATTTTAGTGGTGGGGTAAAATTAAATACATTTTTAATACATTGTAAGTATTTATTTTTAAGTAAATAACAATAAAACATTCAATTCTTAACGTAGTACTCCACCCCGATCCACATCTGATCCGAAAGTGCCCATTATGCTGGCAGCATTACCGCGCTGGTAGCAATTGAGAACCTTTGCAAGAGGAAAAATCCAGCGTGGTTATCGAGCCCCTACCCCGCGAAGCGACGCCCAAGCTCGCGGAAAAACCGCCCAGCTTCATCCCCCAGCACGCCAGTTACTTCTACCGCCACAAGTATTCATGTAAATTAAAAAGAAAACTAAATTATTAATTTTATACTATCATCTACAACAGCACTAAAAATTATTGCCACCAAAATCCTACACAGATAACGGGGTTTAATAATCATACAGACGTGTCACACTGTAGGGCACATACCTTCTTAATATGAGGTAGTTTCTCTGTTAAACACGTAACACCCGATGGCATTGGATAAAGTCGGTAATAATCAAAATAACAAACGTCAATCGAGTTCAAAATCCATCAGAAAAATGACTAGCCTTATCTTATTAAGGGGTAAGCATCTTTTTTTGTATACCTTAAAAAAGTCACATATTAGCAGATATTTTTTTTAAACTTAGTGAACAAGCGTTTGACCACGATCCGGCCTGATGTTAAGCAGCAATATGATCTATGTACAATGGAGCACACTTGTTCATTAGGACTTGAAGAACACCAGACTATACTGCGAAAGAAACACATATTCTGCAACTGTTTATCTTCTGGATAAAATTACTAGAACTAATGTACAGCTAACATTGACTCACGTCAATAGCTGTTTCATCCGATCCCGTTATCGAGTTACCAAAAGTGTTTGGATGAAGAACATTTAGGACATTATTAGACCTCTTTACTCCTATAGACTTGAGCTTGCTTTTAATACAATTTGCTAAGCAAAAAAGCTCAAAGTATAATGTACGTGTTCCATTTAATATTATATGCTGCACCACCCCCGGTAGCTTCAAGTGCCATAATGAAAGAGTCAACAGATATCAGATGACATTTACATAGGATTTTAACACGTATATCCTTTGCAACACGAGTCAAAGTACCTACCAAAGCCACGTGCCGATAAAATGCCGCGAATTTCTGACATATCAGCTTACAGGATATCACGAATTGACACCTTCTTAATCGATGTAGCTCGCAGGGTGTGGACAAATATTGATGCTATTTGCTGAATTTTTGTAGTTGACATTAAAAGCTAAATAGGAAAAAACCTTGCCGTACACAAAGCCTAAGCTAACCTAGATGAATTAAAAAGATTTTAACTTTTAACTTTTATTCCTTTACCTTGCGCAGTTGGCACAAGCCGTAATTACAAAACGGGAGAGAGTATCCTATTAATGTTATAATACTGTATTGGTACAATCACACATCATGATGATGATTAATATTATAAAGCTGAAAAGTTTGAATGTACTCTTTCATGCAAAAACTACTGAACGGATTTCAATGAAACGTTACAATAATATACAGTACATAGTTAGCGTTACACTTACTCGTACACATAGTCCGAATGTTTCCTACAGCAACGGATTAAACTGCAAGTTGTACCATCGGCTATTTTGACAATTCTACAAAACATTAGGTTCCGTCGCTAGTTTGACATGTTAAAAGAATACTTAAGATATATTTAATCCAATACACAGCGTAACAGGCAACCAATATCGGGGGTACAAAAGATATTCAGCCGTGTGCACATTTGTCACCACCCCAGCCGAGGGAACTCTCTAGAGAACGAGCAACAGCGCTCTCTGTGAGTTAAACCATATAACCGCCTGCCAAACGTGGCGAATATTGTTGTTGGCATTTCCCCCAAATGATCATGCAAATCAGTGAGGTAGGCCCTCGGCCAGCAGTGGACATCATGTGGGTGATGATGACGA
Source organism: Conopomorpha cramerella (assembly GCA_012932125.1). Lineage (NCBI taxonomy): Eukaryota > Metazoa > Arthropoda > Insecta > Lepidoptera > Gracillariidae > Conopomorpha > Conopomorpha cramerella. The sequence continues at coordinate 21,500 of SJJU01010112.1, read as the reverse complement.
AAAGGACGATGGGCTGACTACCTTACGTCGATACTGTTTATTATTAAGTTTGTCGATCTAGATTCAAACTGTCAAGCTAAAAATGATCTGGAAGGCATCATGCCTCTAAAGGTTCTGTTCATTCCATTAGGAATTCTGGACGAGTGCTTATGTATGTGTGTGTCCTCTACATAATGTAGGTACCTAATTTAATGGGATACCTACCCACGCGTGCATTGACTCCGCACACACTATTCTTTGTTTTACCTTCCGGGGTGCTTCTCTAAGTAATTGTCCATAAAACAACAGTTTTACAGAGCCGTCTTCAACCGACACGGTAGTTAGTGCAGCTTTATGTTGGCTGCACTGTATGCGGTCGGCCATGTTGTACAATGTTGCCAACTTAAACAATATTTATGAAACTTTGTCTATGGCCGGTTTTTGTGTGTGCGTGCAAGTTGTGCGGTTAGTGGATAGTTTATTATCGAGTATAGAAATTAACGGTACATTCTGCAGTTAATTTTGAAATTTCTTCTTACTTTGTGTCCGTGTTCAAATTACTCAAGAAAATAAACAGCTCAAGTACCTATACATAGAGGCATAGTAAATTTTTAACAGCCTAGCTTTACATGCAAATACGTAGCTACTTCAAATTATCGCCTGTTTGTTGGTATAATATTTATACAGGTATACGAGACCAAACGAACGCAGAAGTCTAGTCTGGTCTAAGTAGTTGGTATATGGTTGATCTATGGCTGCTTATTTAATCTTGTGTGAATTATTTTATTTTACTAACACTTATTAGAAAGCCCATTAAAATGATTAAATCGCTTTGTAAAAAAACACATTAGATAAATAGCGTGACTTTCAGTATGCATAACGGAACATTTAAAAAACACAAACAACACCACACCTGTGAGAAGTACACTTACACAGTAAGTGAGTGCATATTATTATTATGAAAAACACTAAACAATATATGAATTCGGTATCTTCTGTCTATTGGTAGATACCTACTATAAAAAAAAGTTCTATCGATGGTCTAATGATGACATACACCCAGTTTTCGATAGGTACGCTTATTAGACCTGATCTGGCATTAAAACTATGGCTTTTCTTTCTTACTTTTTCTGTCAAAAAGGGACAACCATTCCTTTTTTTTGTCCGAAGTATACCATTTTCAACAACGATACATCTTTCAAATGAATCATCAATCAAGACGCGCCCTAACCTACAATAACGCAATTCGCAGAAAAGTGTACTCTGTATGATGTTTCAATAAACACGCATTAACTGGCGAGTGTCAAAACTCCGGGCATCAGGTTAAAACAATACGAACAACGAACAAAATGATAGACAAATAAACGCACACACAAAAACTATATACATGATCTTCTCACCTTAAAAATACTTCGGTACGATCACTTTCATAAGACCAAGTAAAACCTAACTGCTCTAAGTCGCACGTCCACGCTACATTTTGTTTCGTATCAGTCAAAAAGCTAAATGAGCTTTTGCACCAAAACAGTTGAATACCAACAGATCACCAATTCAAACAACTTGTGTATTTGAAAATGTCCGTCCGGCCAAAGCAAATACGGTGGCCGAGATTGCGTTTCCATTTAGGCGGATTACAATGTTTCCTCTCTGTTTGTTTTGCCTACTTGAGGTGAGACGGCGATGCTGCATGACTTAGGCTGCGTTCACATGGATTTAACGGTGCGCTCGCCGCTGGTGGGCCACACCTACCGTCATACCGGTGACATGTGTTACGTACTTTAGTGTCCAAACCAAACACAATTTCCCGTATCTCGCCGTGACTTTATTTAGCATCGGAACGTGGGTTCTGTGACAACAATGTATTTGTATTGAAACCGATAGTATACCGAGGCTAAAATAGGTCTAAAGCTTGTACGATCGTTCTTTACTATGTACGGCATTGTTTCAAATGTTAAGTATGAAAATGCAATCTAGGAACATGACTAAGTGCGTTTGTTGTCGTATTAGATTACAGTAGGGAAAGAAGTGCCGAAAATAAAGAATACATACATACGCTTTCGTTATATATGTTTCTTCACGATCTTCCAGCGGAGTAGGCTGAGTGACACTACATATCTCCATTTGTCAAAGTTTGGCATATGATGTTCTTTGAAAAGTTCCCTTTCGCGTCATCAACATCCATAGGTATATACAGGTTTTCATTAAATAAGATAGTCTGGTTTCGCTTTACAGTTTTCACGCCACGTCGGATCAAGACCTCACCGATCTGGCTAGTATATGAAACCACTGAGGCAACCGATGTAAGCATCGTAATATCTTATAACGACGCTGCGCAATTTCATTATTAACCTTTTAGTTTCAGTATTAACCTCTATTCAAAAATATTACGACCAAGTTTTAGAACCATAACTCCAAAGTGAACGTTTTTCTCATAAAAACTTCTATCCCCCTTTTTGCCCTCTTAGAGGATGAATTTTGACTAATCTTTTCTTATTTCACGTAAATATCATAAAAGGAACCGCTATGCAAAATGTCAGCTTCCTACGGTTAGTTAGGACTTTAAGATTTATATATTCGCTCATTTACAGCAACAACGCGATATTTCACAATATTTTGTTATTGTCAAAAGAATCCTTAGCAATTAATAGTAATAAGATTGTTATTTCAACAGTGTCACATTTTGAGATATCACGTTGTTGCAGTAATTACATTGTTGTGTTATCATGTCACGATCCTGGCAAATCCTACATCTCTTCATGTATACTCTGTTTGGAGTACACAATACGCCAACATCCTTATGGACATCACGAATCTGATCAATTAATATCCTTGCCTTCTAGAACGAAAGTATATGATATCTGCTTTGAAAAACGGACGTGACGTAGATGTGTTGTATGTAAAATTATGTCAATCAATAGGTACCTAATCAATGGGGTAGACACACTTGCATAACGAAGAGGCGTGAATAACAACGATATAAGCTATAAGCGTTAATACCTTCAGGATTATAAAATATTACAATAAGAAAACAATATCATAAGACGTAAAACAATATTAAAGTAGAATTCAAACAACGTCTTAGCATTTTAAACGAGAAGCTTATAATAATTCTATAAAACCAGATTAATTCCGAATATCGATAAAATCTCTCGGTATCAAATACATATATTTCTTAGTAGGCGAAGTGTTTCTTAGAAGTCGTTCCTAAATAACGTAAGATGTCAATTTTATGATGCATGTAACCAAATACGAAATCCCGTATCTCATGACTTTTCTATATAAGGCCACGAGAGTGTAATCATTTATAAACTAATATTACAAATAGGATAGTTTTGTTTGTTTGAATATAACAACTTTTGAAAATACTAGACCGATTTTGAGAATTATTTCACCGTTGGAAAACGCAACTAGCCCCGGTAATAAATGGTAACTATGACTATAATAACATAATATATATGTATATATTAAAAAATCGAAAAAATCTGGAAATACAAGGACAACATTTTATGTATACATAAGTAAGGTGACTCACAAAATTGCAATGAAAAACCTTGAATATAATCGAAAAAAAAAGTGTACTACGCCTTTTAATCCCAAAGCGGGGTAGGCAGAGGCACTGGCTAAGCCAATGCCCAATGCCCACAGTTCACCAAGCGTATTTAACCCAACGTGCCAGGGGGTGAGCTCATCGCCGCTATAGGGTTCACACACCTTGAGGAGTGCTGGTTTCATCACGATGTTGTCCTTCGCCGTACGTGCGTTGTGTACATAGGATATGAAAAAGAGTCCTATTGGTACACGTCCAGTAGCCGGACTCAAACCCGCGACCTCCCAAGTCAAGTATCCGACCAACTGGGCCAATATAATCGAATAGTTTACAAAACCTTTAATGGATTCTGCGCAATACCTTGTATAAACATTTCGTGAGCAATCTACACATAGGAACCTACTTACTGTAACAGTTCGAAATAGAGCTAACTGATTGGTAAAACAATTGCAGCTTCAGAAAATACTTACCAATTTGTTGTTCCCTTTACCAATAAACGCACTGTCTGAATATGAAGTCACCATAAGCTTATATTCGTACACTGCTGAACATAGGCCTCTCCATTTGCAAGACACTTACACAAAATTTATTTTCAGGTCACCTGGAACTAGTTATTCTGTATTAAACATACAACTAACAAGATGAGTTCAATTAGGTTTAACTTCGGAATAGAATTTCTAGAATAGGAACTTCTGAATTATTAGTAAAGCTGTTAGAGTGTGTAATGTATGTAACATAATCTTTCTTTATAATATGTAACTATGTAGGTATATGTATTTTTGTGTATATCTATTTATTTTGTTGTATTAATTTATATTAAGTTAAATATGTGCCAACTGTATGTTGTACCAATAAGTTTTTGTTTTGTTTTGTACTTTTTAATAATACCTACTGACCCGCACCTATGTTCTCCCATGTTGTGAGGTCGACTGGTTGATAATACTTTAGTATTAAGTCCACCCATTGTACTGTTAGTACAGTAAAGCAATCATTCATGTACTGGTGAATTTTTTTAAAATTGTCCTCGAATCTACCTCTATATTCGTAAATAGAATGTTTGGTGTTGGATGCGAAAAGCCGAAAACAGATCATAGTGGCGTGCAATTGGAGAGGCCTTTGTCAAGAAGTGGACAAATTTGGGCCGATGATGATAATGTTAGGTATCTACTTGCATTTCAAAGTACTGGATTCATTTCTTGGTATATACTATACGTATCTAAGAACCTACCTATGTATGGGCCCCTCTTTCAATATGTATGTAAAATACTCAGTGATCTCATGAATAGGAGAAATTAATCTGAGAACGACCCCTAACACGTAAGCCACGAAATGGCTCAGATATTAGTCAGATAGCAATTTCAACGCGTGAATCAACACGTTAGTGAGTTATATGCATGTATGACTAACGACTTTGATTGTATGATGACACTTAAATGGATGAGAATAAGCTCTAAAAGTCAAAATACAGAAGAAATCAAAGTTATGCTCAGATTTTTTTGTTAGACGGGCTTTTTTCCGATGTCATGTCTAGCCTGGGTTCTGGTGATATGCCTTGGAATTCGTCTAGTAAATACCAGTCCCAGGTGAACATGAGGTTTTAATCGGTGCGGGCTGTGCCATAGGACCTTACAAATCCTCTTTTACCCTGTCCGAAGCAGAAATCTTAGCCCCAAAGGCATCAGTAAAAATAAAAAACAATCGGCATAATTTGTAAATACTAAATAAATCAATAAACCTGAACAAGAAGATTTAGGGCCGTATTATGTAACGTGCACGACTCTAATATGATATGTCAAAAAGAGACAAATGCACATCAATGAGGAATTTTCTTTAAAAAAAAATATCAAAAAAAGTGCGAGCCCGAAGGAAGGAAGTGAAGGGTCATATAATTTAGTAGTTGCATTGATTCTTCGAGCCTTAAAGTCTTTCTAGTACTTTTTTTAAATTTTAGACAAATTAACAATCTCAACTAAGACCCGTTATATATTAGCTCCTAAACAAAAACAAATAAACATACACGCCACGCACGTTACCCAAAGAAACACGAGAAACAGAAACCTTTACCTCCTCGATGACACATTTACTTGCGCAGGCGCATTTCAATTTGTTCAATATGGCACGCAGCACTGTGACAAGATATTTATCTGTTGAGAGAGAGTCTGCGTCGGCAATTGTACATTCCTGACATATTACCCGGGGTTAGTTGTATTCTAACATAAAAGTAAACTAGTTTTAATGTAGGTACAGTCGGCCAATTATATAAGTCTACTACACTCTGATAGTTGCATCGCACTGGCATAGTAGGGACAAACAATTTGCATTGCTGATTTCGTTAATTACTGTACACTGTCGTCTGTAGTAAAACAGCGATGCACATCGTCTTCCGCTACGATGCCAGAGCGATGCAACTCCCAGAGTATAATAGACTTAGGCCACTGATCTACTACCCTAAGAATGAAACTCGTGCGAATATCATCAGACATTAAGGTTTAAATCAGGCTTGTCACAATATAACAAGTCCCTACCTACTACCTTAATGATGTTTTAGTGACACAGACAATTTTACCAAAACTGATATTTCCATTTTCTTGGCCGATTGTACATGTGTTACGTCCGTTTTCATAAAAAGAGATAAATCAGACACTGAAAGTCAAATCAACTGATCAAAGCCGCGATTAACTAAAGTTATGAAATGTTATTACTTACACTTGTTTGAATGCTGAGCCACTGGATAGTGTACAACTCGCTCGAAGGCTTGTGACGTCAGGAACAATTATCAACTGACTGTGATGTGAAATTGATCGTTTATTTATTTTACTGAAAATAGGATCTAAACGAGGTCCCTCCCTTGCAAACGCATTGGAATAAAATGTCAACCACGCCAGCATCTATACCTTTCTGGAAAAAGTGCATACACAAATCGAAAAACTTAATTGGCTCATCACGAAACGTCAAAAGCATCGTCATGAGACTTTACTACGCTCGCCGAATTAAGTACAATAAATTATTTTGAGAAAGAATATAAAAAGGCATTCAAAATATATTTCAATTTGCCACAAAAACAGCCATAAATAACATGAAACGAGCGTCTGAGCGATAATTTAAAATTGTAATAGAACAAGTCAATGTCAATACAATGTAAATAAGAATTATTTTATTGCATCCTACAATGCTTTTGATCAAAAGCGCCAAAATGGTTGTTGACCTTCAAACGTGACACTATGTAAATTAAAGCGGCGCGGTGTTTTGTTGGTTTGATTCTTTTAAATCTACCAATATTTTAGATTCCACAGAATTTCACAATCGCTTTGTAACTAATTTGTTTGTTGTATTCCTGTTAAGTATTTGTATGTTTCTGTGGACTTTGAAGGAATTTTTGGTTACCTATACAAAATGTAAAGTAACCCTTTCGAGGACACATCCCGACGTAATAACTTCTGCCTTACTAGTATACAGGAAAGTTAAATTTATTAATTAATAATTAGTTAAATAGTTTTTTTTTTTTTTGGTACCTATTGGTAATTTCATAAATGAAAAAAACTTCGAGTAATTCTTTGGGACACCGTGAAATTTCTGTACACGCATAACATTTCTTGTTTCAAATTGTGCATGTTTTAGCATGTGAAAAATGCACTATAAAATTAAAATTTATAACAGCTATCAATATGGAAAAATTGCCACTCGAATCGTGGGAACTGGGAACAACTAACTGTTTTATGCAAAATACGAGCATACCTAATACCGTTCTGAAGGCCTACATAATATTATTTATTAGTGTCGCATAAATGGCCCACAAACACACATTCAGAATTAAAATAATCTTTAGATTGCTGCGAATCGTTTAAGCCTCATTGGAAAATTGGCACAATCAATAAACTACCACCAAGTTTGTCTTTTATGAAAAGAAATGTCTTTCATACATGTATATAAAAGCTTAGGTAGGTCTCAACAAAAAACCTCGTAAAAAATCAGAGTCAATTCTACAGAATAAGGTTTTGTTTAATCTACCGAAGAACGGCTTTCGATATTTTCGATTTATTCACAACTAGATGCCAAAATACACAAATAAGTATTGTTGAACGTTACTTACAAATCTTTAGGGATTTGAAAGAATAACTATTACTGTAACTCTAAATGAGCCTTACTTCTTTTTAATCGACTTCAAAAAAGGAGTCCTTCTTAATTATACCGTTTATTCTTTTTTATGTTTGTTCGCCTTCGACGTGTGTGTGAAGAAGATACCTATTTTTCCAAGATTACCATGGAGGTCCCATGATAAAGAAATAGGGTGTAATGATGGAAACCTCGATAAATCGACGGGAACTGTAAAAAAATAGTGTCTTTAAAATTATAAACAATGCTGTCCGATTTTCTTGTATCTTATTTTCCCCAAATGCAACAGCAACTTGATTCTTGTTTAAACTGTACAATGTTTACTTTTATGAGTAATGGGCGTACATTTTTACATTAAAAGCGAAAAAATATACTTACATGCAAATGAAGACCTATTGTAAAGACGAGATATATTGTTGCGAGGCGAGCTAGCGAAGGTTCTTCTGTATTAAACATTTTACCTCCCACATAGTTCTGCGCCTCCTCACTCATTGTCACATTAAAATGTACGCTTATTCAGCGCCGGCCGACGAACAAACAAACAAACATGGACGTTGTCATTGCGAAATTGAACTCTGTTTCTATAAAATTCCTCCTGTAACATGGTCCAAACTTCTGTGAATGGATTACTGTTGGGCGATTTGCAAAGTTTATACTGAACAATAGTATGATGGTACAGAGACAAATGCTGGTGTTTTGTGTGGGTCTTAAGACGAACACGGGATCGTGTTAAATGATAATAATATTACATATGTAAGTATAAATATACATGACACATACAATAATCCCCCTGTAGGTTCAATAAAGCCGTGACAACTTTGATTTTTTACATGAACTGCCGAACTTTGAACTATTTTCTGTCTACAATTCTACAATTATCCTCGAATATACCTTAAGGTGTAATTTACGCCAAGTGTCTGGATTCTGGATGTAGCCGGTAGGCTATTAGCACGCACCAACACATGATGGACCCTGGACATTTGCTAAACAAATCCCTGGGATTTAATGGCGTGACTGTATTATTTTATGGGAAGAAATACAACCACGTTGTTTCTTTCTTTTAACGTTTCAATTCGTCTTTGAAAGTGCTGTACAAAGCGATATTATATTCCTATTACATACGTGAGGTTTTACTAAGCTAGTAAAACTCCGGAGTGAATCTTGCCTCTCCATTGGGATTTACGATATCGTAAACCGATATTGAAGTTATGAAATGCATGTAACTTTTATGCTCCTGGGACGAGAGGAAATTCTTCCCTCTTAACTCTCTACATTGTAACGAAATTTTTCACCATTGATTTTGCAAGCTCTATGTTATGTTTATTGGAGTTATTATTAACATATTGACGGAGTGTTTACTCCGTCAATATGTGACTATACCCGTCAAAGCAATAAGGAATCACAATAAAAATAAACAATATTGTGACTATTTTACTGTCCTTCGTTAAGTGTTAAAGTTAGCTATAACGCCGCCTCGATATGCACAGAAATGTCATTATAAAATATAATTGTAGCCACTGTAGCTCCTATAATCGATCTTCAGCAATTTTTTTACCATGTACCTTGGGCTCTGGACTTTACAAGCAATCTCCAATAGGTAAAGAAATCATAGCTCTAAAGTAGAAATGAACAGAGGACACTCTTCGAAAAGGTACAAAAAATATGACCAACACAGTAGGTTAAACACGTCGAGCTTGTAGAAACCCTAAGAAACAAGCCAACAATAACAACAATATAAATCCCATCAACTTTTATACCTAAGTCCCTGAACAGCTTGGATTCACAAATTTCATGCGCATAATATTACCGAATAATAAGGATTAACAACTTAGTTGCATTAACTGAGCCAAGTCATATAAGCCTATAAAAGTAACAGTAAATTTGTCCCAAACAATCATCCAAATCATCCCGCACAATAAAATATTCTACAACATTCATACATAATACAAACATAATGCCACAGGAAGCTTATATTTTGACAGCGACGACTGTAAAGAAAAGGGAAACGAAGAAGTGACTACCTGCGCAGTGTCAAGCAAATGCTCTTATCTTGTAGTTTGAGAGATTAACGAGGGCACACAGACGGACAGGCTGTCGATGAGGGATTTATTGTACTTGGGTGAGCATGTACTATGTACAGAGCAGTTGCGCCGGTGGTCTACGGTGTAGTGTTACAGATAATCACAAATCAATACAATTCGTCTTAAAAACTTATGCTACCATACCATATTATGGTAAAACCTTGATAAACATCAAATTCGATCAATTTTTTTTTCTCGTTTAGAATTTTTATTTAATTGAAACAAATTATTTTTAATCAGAATCTGGTTAGAAAGAAGTAAATATTAGATTCGCTATGCCTATCACTGAGGAAGAGAAAGAAGAGAGGCTTTTGCCCTGCAGTGGGATCAAGTATGCTATTAATAATAGTAACGCCTATCGTTGCCCTTGATATTCATAGCTATTTCATTACATAGTGATGGTAAGAAATAACAAATTAAATTTACGTCCGTAATCCATTATTGACCTGACAAACCTTCCCAGACCAAAAAGAGACAAATATTTGAACGTTCAACAAAAAAAAAACTAATTTCACCACACGCCACATCGATAAAACATATCGAGCTTTATCTCAAATTTCAGTCCCAAGCAATAAAACGCCAAGCGAGTCAAAGATCCCAAAAAATCTTTTTTTTTTTTACTCTACACATCTCCAACTTCGACCAGAATCAATATTGACAGGGCATGTGTCCCCAATATTATTTCCTTTTCAATGGTGTTAGTTGGTTTCCTCCTTTTTTTTTCATAAGCCCTCGGGGTATTGGTGACTTCTTTCTGTTGAAAGGAGCGGTTTATGACACGTACGTTCGTAGGTATGTATTTGATGTTCGGTTAGATAGCAATATTGCAATTTATCTTTGTATGTAGTTGTGATTGTCGGCATAAAAGTAAAAGTTACCTATATTTTGTTCTGTATATAGTTTATAACTAGGGTCCACGTTTTATTCATTTGCTTTGACTTCTACGACTATTACCAGGACGACTGTCCTTCGGCTCCCGAATGTGTACTTATCGAACCATATAGCGCAACCGGTAATCAACAGTTATATGACGTTTTCAAACCTTTCAACTCAATATCTGGGACAGATCGTTGAATGTGCCCTGCAAAGATCGGAAACGCCGGATAAATGTGCATTGAAGGTGTTGCTTAATTTAACGCTAAATCGGTTAATATTAGCGAAGTCAACAGTAGTGCAATTCTCGTCGTCGTTCGTCGTCGATACTAAAAAAGTCTCAACTTAGTCAAAACTCTCTTGTTTCTATCTTTCTCGTGTTAATATATCGAATTTCAATAGTACGTCAAACGGCTCGGAATCGTCAAAGCGTATTCTCGTAAACAAACAAACTGATATCACTCTTCTCAAACAAACGGTATTCTGGTAATTTTTGAACTCGACTAAACTCGAGCGTAAGCTAAACAAAAACGTAATCGTGATCGAGCAAAAATACGAGAATTGCACTACTGGTCTACGAAGTGTAATAAGTTCCTGACAGAGGCACCACCCAAACCGTTGTGAGTAAGCGATCTGTGAATAACAGAACCACAATATCAGCTTACGAGATAATATTTTTCAGTGGAAGTCACTTGTGCAGAACATCTAAATTCTTGAGATAGTATGAAAGTGGGTAGCCATTTTTTGCCAGGCCTAAACCCAGCAGTGGGTCTGGGACAGGCGATAAGCGACCCGATAACACTGGAGCCCGTATTCTTCGCTCAGACTTACCACGGTCGGTCATAGATTAAGTAGACAACAGAAGGGTTGATCGTGATTATTTTTCTTTTCTCTGACTTTTTACTCGCGTGTGAATAATGTTCATTGCGCGATAATGATATTTACGCACTTGTGACTTAATTGTTGTAAAAATACGAATGTTTATGTAATTGTAAAAATAAATGCACTTCATCCTTTTAATCCCAAAGCGTGATAGGCAGAGGCACTTGCTAAGCAAATGTCCACGGTTCACCAAGCGTATTTAACCCAATGTGACAGGGGGTGAGCCCATCGCCATTATACCACACACCTTGTGGTGTGCGGGTTTCATTACGATATTGTCATTCACCGTACAAGCGTTGCGTAGCCAATAGCCAGACTCGAACCCGCGACCTCCCGATTGCAAGTCATGCAAAATAAATAATATTGTAATCTACGAATAATTAAAAACTAAGCTCTAATCTAATGCTCCTAATTTAAGATTTTTTTTCTTGTGATTGTAGTAAATGCAATCATTCCATATGTTTAAGTGCTCTTTTTTTACTTTCAAAAGCTATCCCATCTACAACTTTATGTTCTAACATCAATCCCGAGCTTATCTTATGCGGAGCATCAGGTCACTTTTCGCTCTATTAAGATACTGCGTAATGAACGACCCTGAGATCGGTTTGTGAAATATTTGCATTTGTTCCCTTCTTAAAAGGAACTGTCTCCGATTTTAAAACCCATATCGAAGGCTTACATTTACAACGTTTGAAAAAAGGGGGATTTTTTGTTCAAGTGTTTCACTAACATGTAGCAACCTTAATTTATAAACAAGTTACATGGAGGTTAAAGTTATGACTACCGTGTTTTGTCAAATTAACTTTTTCTCCAATCATCGAAAATTCAGTCTGGCAAGGATCTAGTCCACCCTTAGGTTGAAACTGATATTATTATGAATAATCTGTGACGGTTTTTTTTTACTTACTCACATATTTTCGTGTTGCCTTAACACATAGGATAAATATATTCTGACAACATAAATTCCCCTATTTAATCCCTATCGGGGTGTCATGTTGTTATAGTGAGACCGCAATCACCTTTTATTTCTTGCCAAATCTCGGTCATATTAAAATCAGGCGCGATCAGATATATTTTATCAATCCAAACCACCTTGAAAGTTCGCACCAAAAGGTGTTGAAACTGTAACGTATCTAAAACACAAATCAAATTGACTCAAACCAATTTAAACTGGGTGCCAAAGGGAACTCTAAATTACAAAATGAAGGTAAATGCAGTTCTCAACTACTCTTATCAATATAATGCATAAGGTCGGTTTTACTGCGGCAGCTTCATCAATATAGGTTCATGTCGAGCCGTAGGCTATATGTATTACTTGCACTTAACATTCGCAACATAAACTGTGTATAATAAAAACTTAATAAAAGTTTTAATACATAAAATTTTTATGTTTTTATATTTTTTACACTATAAAAACAAAAAAATTGTTCATAATAACTTCTTACAGACCACGTTTTTTAATCATCAACAGCGATACCTAACTAACTAACACGAGCAAGGTAAAATTACAATAATAATCTGTCTGTCATATTTATCCCAACTTACTTATGCCGTGTGGTGAAGGCACCAACCAACCAGCCTGGCAAGCGTGACAATTTTCGGCACCGCCATCATCCGTCTCTATAAGCTAATACATGAGTATTTACAGTACAGGGTTAATACGGCCACTGGAGTACTTAGCAAATACATATGCATATTCATAACAATTACCTATACTTCATGAATATTACCTACCTGCTCGTATGTATTTATAAATTTAATCGATTATGTTGTATATAGTCCGTAACTTAATTATGATACCTTAACACTTATCTACCTGGCAATCAGGTTTATTTTTAGTTCTAGCATGGTAACTATTTAGTATTTTTTAAATAAAAAATAAAGGAAACACAGGCTCCGGAAAGTCATTCCACATCCTGGCGGTTCGCACTATGAAAGTAGACGCGAACCGTTTCATCATCATCATCATCATCAGCCCATACCTGTCCACTGCTGGACATAGGCCTCTCCAATTGCACGCCACACTTTATCTACTACACACTACTGCCTTTCAATTTGAGTTGCCTGGTATTCATTAGCATGAGATGTACCTACTGTTTGTAAATATGTGCAATAAAGAGATTTTTCTGTCCACGATATTCACGAGCCAACAGCTGGTTTAAATTTCAGAACTAATTAAACACATACTTCAACCTTTCGAGGACTTACCGTCCCTTCGATGTGATAACAATAATTTCTATTGTCGTAATGAAAGTGTTAAACTGTCTTTTTTTAATATTATTTTCAAGAACTTCATAGTAGGGCCAAAGCAATCAAGTTAGCTGTACGCTATCAGAAATCTGACTCAAGTTGCAGTGCTTTAAAACTTGTAGAATTAATAGTCCTAACTTATCAAGTCGAGGTTTAATAGCTTAATCGTTACTTTAGATGGCGCCAGTAACTTACCGCTTTACTATTCGATATCACATCCATGTGGCGTCGTCGGTTTTGATTAATGTATGAAAGTAGTTTAACTTAATTAGTACATCAGTTAAATTAAAGGAACTCGTTCTGGAGCGTGTTTTAATCTGGATAAAATATTGATAAGATTTTCTCGCATTTACAACACTTACTTAGGTGTTTTAAGAGTGCTAGTTATAAATGTGTAAGTGGAGAGTATTTCTTGCTTTATTTGATACTTTACATTTATAGAGATCGTTTAGGGTTTGATTTTGTGAGACATGGGAAGGAGGATTAGAGTCTTAAATAGTTATTACGATGCGAGCTGCCGACTGCAACAGGTGGACTGCACATGCAGTTGCCCTGGAGGTTGTACCTTATTTCTAAGTGAACAAGTGCAGTCAGCAGCTCGCTACAGAATAGTACCGGGTGTATCCCACTTTCTCCATTGCAGTCTACTGGCCATAACCAGAGCAATATCAATGGAATTTGGAAATAGTGGGATACACTCATGTACTATGAGTGTATTTGTACCACACTTTATGGTGATATTTACACATAAAACTTTTCATAAATTTCGTCAAAGTTTTGCTTTTATATTTTTATTATGTCATCATATAGGGATTAAAGCTTATTCAGGTGTAGCTATGAGTATATAAAACTCTGTCTCAAAGTCACTTTTGCTGTGTCAAATTCTATTTCTTTTTTAACTCAATGAACAAGCCTTTAACCACGATCTTGCCTAATGTTAAGACACTACGATGGAGCACACTTATTCATTAGGTACCTATTTACCCGACTTGAAGAACTTCGGACTGTACTGCGCAGTATATTCTAGTAATTTGACAGAACCTAATCATAATTTTGTAAGAGCGAACACTGTTCACTTTATAAATATCACACTTATCAATAGTTCTATAGTTCGAGTTTTTGTAAATATCTTCTAACGGCACTATATTTTACTGTAAGGTCAGGATAAACGTTACTGTAAGACTGTACGCTGCCTTCCACAACGTGTACATTACCTTATGATTAAAACACATGTGAGGAAACATTGCAATATATGCTCTGCTTCCTCAGCCAAGTTCCGAGCCATATTTTAAACCCAAAATCTGGGTCGCACATTTCAACATCCCCGGAAGATTGCACACAAAATAATAGGGAATCCCCTAAATATTGGAGTGGCGCCAGTGTTGCCATTCTGCGGTCCTTCGGCGGTGGTGTTGCCAAGAATAAGACAATGGCGGCCATCTTGTCCTTTGTTCGCGCGCTAAAATACAAAATGGCGGACCCGGACGAGTGTCTCCTAAAGTAATTGCTAGTACGGCTTAGACATCGAAATTTCCTTCGAATGTAAAATGTAGATTAAACATAGGTATTAAACGACGTAACTAAGTATAACGTTTGCAAGGCTACTAAAATTTAGAAGGTCGTATTATTTTGACCAAAATGCCTACTTCTTCAAGGACTGTTTTATATAAAAGCTGTTACCAAGTGATTCATCATCATCATCAGCCCATACTTGTCCACTGCTGGACATAGGCCTCACCAATTGCACGCCTCTGTGATCTGTTTTCGGCTCCTCGCATCCAGCTTCTATATCATCAGTCCACCTTGCCTGAGGGCGTCCTACACTCCGTTTGCCGAGACGCGGTCTTCACTCGAGAACTCGTTTTCCCCAACGGTCATCGGTTCTACGGCTAATATGGCCGGTCCACTGCCACTTCAGCTTGCTAAAACGATGAGCTATGTCGATGACTTTGGTTCTCTGTCGGATCACCTCATTTCTTCACCAAGTCATTTAATTTTTTGGATCATATTCATTTATTCATATCATAAAAAACTTAACGTCCAGACTGGAAGCGATGATACAGGAAACGGGATGTCACTTAACTTCACCAACCCTTGCATTCGTGGACAACTAAATTACAAAATCATTCATCATATAAAACGATTTCCATGTTAATTTACCCACTCTCCAACGCATCTAACAGTCATATACCAGCGTAAAGAGAACTCTTCTTTCAAGGAAATTTCTTTCATAGTTGATTGATCTTGTATTGAAGATATGCGTTTTTCAGTGAATGCGTTTTTATTACGTTATTATAGATATTAGGCTACGCATGTTTCCATAAGAGATACCTTAAAACTTGATCTATTTTCGTTTTGAAACTACATTTTGCGACAATGACGTCGCATCTATAGGGTTGTCACATCAGAGAATCCATTTATACATACGCGGACACGATAAACTAAGCAATTGGCATTTTGTCTTGAGCCTAAATCGCTTACAAAATGTTTCGATTTCAGTCTCAGGTTAAATAGATTTCCATCCAGTCGTAGTACAATCACGCGCGCTCACTGGCTAGTGCTGTCAAAATGCAATTTATATCAATTTATCGGAACGAGCCCAATGAATCCATGATTTATAACAATTCAACAGACAGATTTAATAATTCAATTCGCTTCTGATATTCGTGTAGGTAGGTCTTGTTAATACATATTTGACCTGCCTGCATGCTAAAAGGCCCCTATAGTTTTTGTCATGAAAAAGTTGCTTGGTTTCGATTTTTTTTTATAGATTTTTTTATCGTTGTACCTACATTGTAGTTTTAAACTGTACAAGTAGAAAATAAATTAACTTTTGTTCCTGAAATGCATCTGTACCATATAATACGTTAAAGTATTGTCAAGGCTTAATGAAGCGTTTTGACTAGAAAGTACGTTACAAGCAATAAATTTAGTTGCATCTGAAACTAGATTATTGCATCAGTGGAAAAGTGTTTAAAATCATCATTTAGAACGACCAACAATTTGAATAAATAAATTAAGCTAATAACATGAAGAAATAATGAACTAATTCTAGTAAGTATAATTCTTTCGAAGATAATCATCCGATATCTAAAACTATCAATAAAGTTTTAGCTAAAAGCTAGTAGTTCTTGGCCTCAGTTAGCGTTGCCAGGCGTCCGGATAAAGCTGGACATAGGTCGGCTATTTGATTTTGTGTCCGGCTAAAATAAACGGTGTCCGGCTATTGTTAAGCTTTTTAAATTTTCCCAACCATTACATTCACCAATTGCAAAAACGAAAATCAGTTTTTTGAACACTAACAAAATCCTCAATAATGTGGAGTGCCCGGCCTTTCTACCTAATTGTCCAGCCAAACTGGCTTGTCTGTCCGGCTATTAGGTTTGGCGACCTGGCAATTCTTGTCAGGCTGACAGTGACCGAAGAGGAAGTCTCTAAAAGTTCTGCTCACCCCCTTAGGGATTATAGACGTGAGCGTATGTATATGTATGTTCCCTACCCATTATCATATCCGATTTCAAATTTCCTCTACATTCATACCTACAATTTTGACAAAATAAGACAAACGTAAAAGATTTAACGCTTACCAGCAACGCTTAATGCTTTAAGACACGTAAGACCAAATAAAAACAGTTAGCTAAAACGTCGACGGTTCGTTAATGCGTCTCTACACCTAACACGGGCGTTATATTTAGTAAAGTACAAATAAATAAATTCGTGTTACGCTATTACAAACCTTTGGATAAGTGAAATAAGGATTGTAATTGCGTAGAAGAAAATGTGAAACACGAGATGTAATGCAATCTGTACTGGAGAAACAGATTAATGCACAAAAAGGTGGTTTACTGCTGTACGTACACACGGATGTACTGAAGGGATATGTGTTTTTAAGAAAAAAAGCTGAAGTTTCTTCTTATAGTGCGGATAGTCTAGCTTCTCTATGAAGCGATACAAACGATTCTATCATTCCATCATGACAATTTAACGGAGCTAATTATTTCAACCGATGGTATCGAATAATATCCTTCAGAATATAGTACATTAACAACTTGTCATTACCTCTATACTGGTGACTTCAAAATGACAGTGTAAGTACTTACATGAATAAATGAATACACTGTGCTTTACAAAATAATATGTAAAATTGACAATGGTAAGATTGTAAATACCTTCAAGAACATCAAGATTTTTTGTAGTTACCCCGATCTTCGAACCTGAGAGTTCTAACGTTGGTTGGATTCTCGGAAACGTCTGTCCTAACATCCAACTGAATGGCATGGAGAAATGGATTTGCACTCGGATGCAGAGTCCGTTTTTTCAACCTAGGTATATTCAGGCACAGTATAACATACATTATGCACAAAAAAAAATATATTTTGTCACAATATAAGTAATTATTGTTCGAGTGCGTAACATATCTACTCAAATGTACATTAGCAGTTTGAAATATCGGAGTTCATTCAAAACGCACATTCAATTTGGATACTGGGACAGACTAATCTAACCCAGGTCGGATTTTCCAGATTGGAAGATCGATGTAACCGCTATTTTGTACACTTTGTAGTTCTGTCTTTCCATTACTTATTCCACTAAAATAAAAGTTCAGCTATCACTATATCAAAGAAAAATCAAGGGTTAATTCTTACCCGTTCAATAGAGAATGGATTTTAAATGAACACATCGTCGCATTCCTCTACAACGCCGTTTCACAACTCTATGTTAATTTTAAAGATCGAATTAAGATTACGCGCAACTGGGCTCGGCTACTGCGTACGAATGGTGCATTTCCTTCAGCTGATAATACCGAATACTGTCGCTATCACATTATCTACACCTACGTGTGTCATTTACATACAATATCGTGAGGATAAGAAATAGTTATACGGTAGGAAGGTATGTGTACGCCTGTGGGTGCTTTGAAAAGAGTATCGTGTACTCAGAGTCAAAAACGATATAACTCCTAAGAAAAAAGAAGCGACTTCAATCAGTAAAATATTAAGACTTTTATGGTTTCACATGTATACCATTGTCGGAACTGAACCAGATTTAAATGGGACCAAACGGGAAACACAGGCTATCAAACTAAAAAGGTTCATCAAAATGGGTTCACCCAGTCAAAAGATATGAGGTAAGAAAAAGAAGCGTGGAATTGAAAACCTCCTCCTTTTTTGAAATTGGTTTAAAATAAATTATTGTCTTGATGATGTGTATCTTTGTTATAATGTGTATTCGTCGCCTTTTAATTCAAAAGCGGGGAGGTGGAGGGACTTTTTTAACCTCAGTTAAGTTCACCAAGCGCATTTAGCCCCGCGTGATAGAGATGAGTCCATCGCCGTTATTGGCCTTCATATAAGTCGTGGTATACGAGTTTCATCGCGAAGTTTTCCTTCACTGTATTAGCGTTTTGTAACATACTGTGTGTAAAAGGACCCCGAGCAATGGTCTTATAGAGGTTGTTGAGCTTTTTTTTATTTCCACGCATTGTCGCCATAGTAAAAGTCAAGCCCAACAACGTTTCTAAGACCATTGCTTTAGGTTATTTTACACTCTGTATAATTATAGACTTTGAAAGATACGCCTAGTACAGCTTGTCTCGAACGCACAAAGTCCCTATTTTATTTCCTTGACGAGGAAAAATCCTTCTGGACATCCCGCCGCTGTAGGACGGCGACGGGGTAGTGTCAGATTTCTACTGACCAAAATCCCTGGCCTTTTTTTATTTAGGCCCCACCCAACGAGCCACCAGTCCCTTTCCAACACCTAAGACCCCGATGACCCCTGTTATGATGCCTCATATACCAGCAGGAGATGCCGTAGACCTATAGGTCTACGTGCAGGTCGATAAAACTTAAAAAAAATGTGTAATACATATTTCTAGGAGAAAAACAAACAACAACTGGAGTACCTATAGTTTGTGGTATAATAGGCACCTACACAACAGCAGATCTGATATATGTGTGCTTTGTGAAAGCTCGTGAGTTAAAACCCGAATAAAAAGATTCCAGAGATCATAGGCTGCAGTTTATCACTGTTTATGTCGTATTGTAAAGTCAAGGTACCATTAATTTTATTTGTCTTTGGGAAAAAAAAACGTGTTTTATTATACGGGTCTACTTATTGGTACATTATCGGTAATATCTGAACGTCCAGTCAAGTTCTAACTTACCTGCACCACGAATAGGAACTTTTTGAGGCGCGTGGTTAAAATGTATGTCACTCAATTTAAGGCAACCGAGTTTTGTTTCAATGGATAATGCATATTACGACCGGCTGGACGTTCGATTAGGTTCAGGGCACCTGCTTCTAGGCCGGCCGGTCTCGGGTTAGATTCCCGACAACAATTTTAAAATTAAGCTTTAGTGATGAACTTAGTGTTGTGTGCATCTGGGTGTTTTATCTCTCTATGTATTTAAATGTATTTATGTAAGTACATCAGTTCCGGGACATTTAAAACAACCTCTAGCTGTTCAATGGTGAGGATGGTATCACAACCTGTCACGTTTCTCCTATATCCTATAAAAAATATACTCACAATACAAGAGTCAACAAAACCCAAGGTGCAACAAGAAAGTGAGAGTGACACGAAGGTGTGGCAAGAAATCACACTTTAATTCAACTCTCAAGCACTAAAAGGTACATGTCGAACGCATACAGTTTGGTAATATTTAAATTACCATATTAAAAATATGACCATACATCAAGTGTCAAACTCTACAAATTGTTGCAAACAAAAAAACTCAACTAGACAAGTCGTCAAAAGAAAATCAATACCGATCAACGAAGGACCCTGTATAGTCATGTGCATAAAGATGTATGCACTTAGTAACATTTAAAAGACATTATCTCTTAAAGTAACGGGTGCTACTTTGATATAAGACGTATTTCATCCTAGCACGGCATTTAGAATACCATATTCACAAAACCATAACATTTCTATCAATGCTTTATACGAAAATGGTTTTGAAATGTTACTAAATGCTTACATCTTTATGAACGTAACTGTACATATTGTACATGTCACTTTCACAAAACATTTCACGTAAATGAACAAGAAGCGAACACAAACTTTAATTAGTAAAAAGTTAAAATATCAATACGAAAAAGGGTATCCAACTTACAACACAGATTTATCTAAATAATTGACAAAATAGTTAATCGTTAACTTTTTTTCCCGGGCCCCGGGACGCATTAGTCACAATTCTACCTCAATATATCACTCGGCGCTATCGAAACTGGCATCTTTCTCTCTTATTATAAATAATATTCGGTATGACATTTTTTTCCTTAAAAACATGTGGGAGACGTCATTTAAGAGGCAAGTTAATGCTTAATGTATTTTGGCTTTTTACATTGCCGTTCGTTATTGGTATTTTTAGTTGTAATCTAATGTCAAAATCAGTAGAAAATTTGGGCATGGTAATTTCGAGAATAATGTTGTAATCTTTATACATAGGTACTGATGTTATCAGTACTAGATAAATATGTATAATATAGTCATAGAGAAACGTCTTCAAGTTTGGTTATTTTTTCCTTCAGTGCACTATTAATACACTTCATTTCGAATTGACAGAGGTACTTCTTAAGCCAGTGCTCAGAGAGAGAGAGATCACCAAGCGTATTTAATTCACCTTGATAGGGGGTGCGCACACACAGCCGTAAGCGGATTTCAACACGATGTTTTCCTTCACGGTCTTATGTAACGTCCATAACCTACAGTGAATAAATAGATAAAAGATTTTTTTTATCACAAGCTTAAGATTTTATTAAAACGCACA
>SJJU01010109.1:0-19972 GCA_012932125.1 Conopomorpha cramerella | reverse complement strand
CAACAATAGGATTGGTCTCCTACTCTCCTACCTAATTCTCCATGCCTGTATCAATTAATCACCACTTTTTGAATGAATTCAGTTTTTGTAAAAAATATTCTTGATTGCAATCTTCTAAAATGTACTTGATCCCTAGACACTTGATGTGTGTATAACCAGCCTTTTTTTTATAAACTGTACATGTCACGCTCGAGCAGTCCATGACATGACAACTAGCGGAATAAACCCAAACATTTTGGTAACGCCATCTGTCGGAAATCTTCTCAAACGTTTCTTTTAAAACTCAACAACGGTGTATCCTTGACTTTGGCCGATGCACTCGGATATCACATGCTGAGTATGAAAACGGTTGTAAAAATGTCTATTTATAATACCCACAACAGCAGGTTGAGATCACGCCCTATTGAGTCAGTCGTACAAACATGCACTGTATTGCGATGTCCTCCGATTCTGTGGAAACCCAGTAGAGGCGGCAATTATTTTATTTATGTTTCTCTTATTTCCCTCTATCGTTGTATGCACCGCTAATGGCCACTTAGATATTGCTATAAAATGAAGTTGAGCAAACACTGTAAAGTCAAGTACTTTCGAATAGGGTGTTTTTTAGTATCATCCTTATTCAAGAACGCATGTAGGATTTAGGTAGGTACCTACTTTACTAGGTATAAATATATCCATCACGTGGGATGTATCTACTATCACACATACGACAATGCTAACTAAAATTGCGGTGTAATCCGCATGTTACTAAGTACAGCATTTACAGGACTTTAAAGGCAACGAAAGTGGTGCAACTATACCCTGGAAAATCTAACAATTCCCTTTTGAGAGCTGTCATCTGCTTATACACACATCAAAAGTGTCTAGGGATCAAGAACATTTTTAGCTCTAAAAAAGATCTAATTGATTTAAATCAGATGTAATATTCTGGATTGGTCTCCTACCTAATTCCCCATACCTGTATCAATGAATGATCACCACATTTTGAGTTAATTATGAATGATTCAGTTTTTGTAAAATATATTCTTGATTGCAATCTTCTAAAATGTACTTGATCCCTAGACACTTTTGATGTGTGTATTTTGGAGACTTGACAATCAATATATGTATGCAATGGACAGTTGTAAAAAGGGAATTGTTAGATTTGCCAGGTTTTAAGTACCTAGGTACTTTATTTTATGATAGTTTGTCTTCTGACTTGCTCGTTTATTGACGTGACAACGTTTAATAACTCGATACTACGGACTGCATGCATGAAAAAGATGACGTCATTGTCCCGTTCCGCAAGCTAGAGTACTATTACTGCAATGTTTGACGAGACGATCGACTCACTGTACCTACTGTCACTGTAACGGTTTACATACAACCTTTTTTTAAGATAAATCCTCATTAGGGCGTATATGCTTAAACTGGAAGGATTTTTTTTACCCACGAGGTAGCACGTCTCTATCCACCTCATTAGGGATTACGGAATTGAGTTTCGACTTTATACCTTAACTGTGCTTCTGCCACAGCATTCTTTAATAACAAAATCCCGTCGTATGAATAATCTACCCTAAACGTCCCCAGTGTGTAGATACCTACATAATTTGTATGTATGCCCATGTGTATGTACCTAGTGAATAAACACACCCACGTTTATAATAAGGTAGGTTCGTGACGAGTGTTGGCCGAAGCTTTCATCGCGTATTGTTTTGAAGAACATTTGTCGACTTTTTGTCATTAACGAATGCCAAACAATTGCGTTTCGCAGTTTAACAAGATGTTCGGATGCTAAACAAGACGTAATACTATGTTTAGATACGTAGGTAAGTAATTTAGTAAAAAGTTATTGCGATATATAGCGGAAGGTAGGCATAATACGAGTATAAATGAAGTGCGAAATATTTTGACATGGTTTCTTTTTACAGTCATTGCTTTCTCAGAAACGCGTGGAGTAGGAATTTTCAAACTCCAAAAGTTTCTTATCTAGATGTCGCTAGTATGTATCCAGGGGAAATTCTGTCAGTTATATTTTAGTACGTTTTTTATTATTTGGGTAAGTTACTTCAGACACTTTTTTAATATGTAGACAAACAATAAAAAAAATACTATCGCCTTCAATACGGACTGCTTGAAGTTAGTATTTTCGTTGACATTTGTCCCCCTACTACAGCTAGCGCCATCTGTCATAACTAAGAAAAACAGGGGCCCTGAAAATTCCCCAATTAGAGATAGTGACAACAATATTTAATAATAAATACGTATATAATGATACCCTCTGTTTTCTCAGTAACGCTTGGTTACTGACAGACAGATGAATTCATGTACATATGTCCATAATTTTTGCACCGTACCTGGGGGCCAAGAATGCTACACTTTCGTAGTTTAATCGCTCTGGCATCGTAGCGGATAACGATGTGCATCGCTGTTTTACTAAGGACGACAGTGAATCGAGATTAACGAAAACCGCTGTAGCTACTTCCCAGAGTACCTTACAGGGAACCATTACCAGTTACCAATACCATCACCTTGAAACCAGAACATTAACTTTACCTTAAAACCAGAAGGTAATCTTCTGCTTTACCATAAAACCAGTTACCAATACCACATATCAAAACCTTACACCTCAAATCAAGCCGTGCGTCAGATTAAAGAAACAGAGAAGCAAGTAGTTCTGAAAAGAACTGCTTAGGCATTTTCAGAAACAAAGAGATAGTCCTGAAAAGGACTGTTTATGCAGATTGTTTGACTTTACGATATTAGAGCGACTGATGCAACTGCCAGTGTAGGTCTTAGGCCTTAGGTTTTACTTTGTTTAGTCTGAGCGTAGTTCGAAGGACAGTATAATCTCTATCTATCAATGCACATTATATCGCTACGGGCGATAGGGAGAGCACGGGCATCGTTGGAGTTATAGGCAGGGCCCAATATAGAGAACTGTAGAGAAAATCCGGTGTAAGACATAAGTATTCAAATCAACTGGTACATATTTTAAGGCCAACTAGGACCTTTGATTCAACTTAACTACTTGTGCCGAGGTAGTAGGCACCCGAGCTCATCCACCACACGAAATGATGACCAGGCTGGATGGTGATTAAATATAAATGTTTGCCTATTGCAATAAGGTCACACAAGGTGATCACCCATTCTAAAGTGTCCATGCGCAGAGGTGCTTAATAGTTGCGAAACCTTAGAACCCATCAACCCAGCAGCAAGCGCTTTGTAGCCCAGCGTAACGTAATGTACTTACCTACGTGCAACGTACAGTACAGTGTTCCGTAACAACGTACAGTAGATCAGGTACCTACTGCGTATAATTATCCAAATATCTCAGCGACAGGCACAGGAATGTGGTCAAAAACTTGCTTATAAGGAATTAGAAAGAAAAGTTTCCCATTTAGTAGGTACTAAGATTTATTAACACAAAAATCTCTTTAGTCAGCTTAGCTAGGTCGTACGCGCTGCCCTGCCCTTGCTCTATTGGAAAAATGCAGACATGTATTTAGGTAATCATTATTTTCATTCCCCGATCAGAAAATACCAAGAAAGGGACATATCAATTGCGCAAAGTCAGGTTTTATCGTAGAAATCGACGGTTTGGCATAGGTAACTACACGCTATTAGAACATGTTTCACACACATGAATTAATCTAAGTATCATAACAGGTTTAGGCACATACATAGCCATACGCGACTGTATGTGGAAAATGGAAAGTCGAAACTACATAAGTACCTGGTACCCTTAGTACATAGTAATATCCTAGTTTTTTAAAATGAATAGGAATAAGTTCGAAGCCTAAATTACTCCCTTTTACATTTTTCAATTGGCAATAGATAGGAGATGGCGTGGTGGCCAAAACAGGGATGAGTGAATGAATGGGGGAAAGCATCTTTTCCCAGCAGTGGGACATAAAACACAGCTTACATAAACATAAATAGATAGGCACAATATCCGCTCATAGGTTAGGTTATGCAGGTACTCACCGAATGAAAACTCATCATCTGGCCATCGACGGTGCATGTGGGATTGCCTCTATCCTACCACAAAAACTTGTGTTAGAGCCAGGATACTTCCACAATAGAGTAGACCTAAATTGATGACGTGACGACTGGGCTAGTCCCCAAGGAGGCTTAGCTTTCTTAGTCTTGAATACGACAAAGTGAAGGAATTTTTCCACCGAGTGGACGGCACCCGACAAAAGAGGATTTGTTGAAACATAATTTTACTTTTAAGATTTCAGTATTCATATCTACATTACGTAGGATCATTATCCCATGATAAGTTCAAAATTCAAACTTATGTCCACCGAAATTATTTAACAAGGTATCGTTTTGAATTATTTCTTCTAAAAAATTGATTACTACCGAATAAGCGGGTTGTGCATGTAGAATAAACAAAGCGAACGACATAAATGAGTAATCTCTAGATACCTACATATTTATGAGTTGCGAGCACAAAGAAGGAACAATGTTCCCAGTTTTAACAGTCTATTTTTCGCTGGACCCTTAAATGTATCGTGCGTCATATACTACACTTCTTTGTCTGAATTCTTTGTCTCGTGTGTCCTGGTTGACACAAAAGTTTACGAATCAGATTTTATGGGTCATCGATCTTTTAAGAAATGTTCGTCTTCAACCTACGTCCTAGTCCGGAAGTGTCCGGCTTTTCAAAATGGCTGGGTACTTGCTTGATCATTACTAACTGTGTAACTTTTTCGTTCCCATGGGAATTTTGGGATAAAATATAGCCTATGTTACTCAGGAATAATTTAGCATTCTAATGGTGAAGGAATTATCAAGGAATTATTCGTCCAGTAGTTTCTGAGTTTTTCGGTACAAACGTCTATACCATTCTTTTCTCTTTACTAAGTATAATACATAGATTTTCTGGCTTTACTGATAAAATCGAGTATTAAAGTTAAGCAACACGGGGCGTGATCTCGCATTAGAAGGGTGAGCTCAGCTTAAGTTTCCGTATTTCGGACGGAAGGTACATGGGTTCTGACTACGGTCTTATATCTAGACAAAGACACTTATCCTCCAGAGCCTAGCTAGAGGCTGGAGCGGCTTGAGAACTTGCTTTACGCTCGACTTTCTTCAGTTTTCACCGTAGAGGGTTCAGGATTTGACAGTGCTAGTCGCCCTGTATACATACAAGATGCACAAGCTAAATCAATAAACAATATAACGTCCTGGACATCCTAATCAAGCCGAGTGGGTAACCGGGATAATCGCTGCGCAGAAGAAGAATAAGACGTACTTAGTTGTATTTAGAAGAACTACCTCGGGAGCAATAACTCCGGCTCAGATATATATAAACTTAAATTAATCAAAAAGTAATATTTAATACAAAACGACAAGTGAAATTTTATGATTTTTGAAATTTATTTTACTGTCTCTCCTAATCAATGTATTTGACACAGCTAGCTCACCTCGAATCTGGTTTGACACGTACAGGTATACAAAATTGTGTGACCCAGAATTGCTCTCAAGCGTATGAGTCTGCAGTACCTTATACCTAAATGTCTGTTCTAGCCTAATCAAAATACTTTTAGTTGTAGCACCATTCTTACTTAGGCTGGACTTAATGTACCTATTCTATTTCAGAACCAATGTACGCTAACTTGACTACACAACGTAGTTACATGCTTAGAAGGAAAACATCATGATCACCAGCATCTATGAAGTATAATCCCATACTGCTACAAATAGGAGAAAGGGTAAAATTCTTGGCTTCGGGCGAAGAATAATGATTCTTATCAGGTCCTGAAGCTCAGTTAGTAATTAAGCACATACCGCGTGTAAAAGAACTGCGAGCAATGGTCTTAGAACCGTTGTTGTGCTCGTTAACAACTTTTACTGTCATCGTCCAAAGCAAAAAATTGTCTATTTTGTATCATTATCATCATCAGCCGCATGAAGGACGTCCACTGCTGGACGAGGGCTAATTTGAATGTAGGTGAATTTTTCTTTAATTTCTTGTCATTATTGCCATAGTAAAAGTTATTCATATTGACGAGCCCATCAACGTTTCTAAGACCATTGCTCGGAGTCCTTTTACACGCAGTATTCCCATGAAAATGATGTGATGTTACACCTTTTCTTCGTATTACTCACTTAGGTCGGTAGGTTACCTACGCCTGCTGCGTCTCTGGCCTCACTCCAGCTCTTATGAAGCGCACATATTTTCATGGGAATACTGCGTGTAAAATGACCCCGGACAATGGTCTTAGAAAGGTTGATGTGCTTATGACGGCAGTATAATGGCGAAGGGCTATCACACCTATCACGTTGCTCCCTCTGCCAGTGAGTTGGCTATTTTGTAGGTATCAAGGGCCTACGCTTAGCTATGTAAGAAACTCTTAAGAATAAAGCGTTTGACGAGATGATCCACATGACATGAACCCTGTTTGTGCGGCGCAATAGTGCTCCGAGAACACGTGGCTGCGCTTCAGAGCTGGAGTGAGGCCAGAGACGCAGCAGGCGTAGCTAACCTACCGACCTAAGTACTTACCTACCGGGGCATTAGCTATACTGTCTGTAGAATGTAACCGGCCCAAGAGTCTTTGTTCATAATTGATTTGGGACGTTCAGATCATCTCTACCAAATGTTCTCCCAACTTCCAAGTGGCACGCACAAATCATCCTGAGTAACCGTATTACAGTGATGTGAAGGGTTGATGCACCCGCCAGATTTAGCAGGCTTTGTGGCGTCGTACATCAGTGCAGCTGCCCCATCTGCCACCCCATGTCCCGTCGTCGCCGGCGGGCGCTGAAAAACGTGCTATTTTTAAACGCGGACGGCTCAGTACCGCCGCTAACGTCGCGCGCGCCGCACGTCCGCGCACACGCAACCATGGCGGAAACCATCGAGGAGACATACGAGAGCGCGGTCACCCGCAAGGTGATCCGCACCAGCCTCAAGATAGAAGAGGTGAGGCATTTGTTACACCAGCTTGACCACTCACACCGGACACAGTGAACAGACAAAAGTGTTACTTACGTCACATGTCGTTTAGGATGCGTCCCGGTAGCCCAAAACATCGGGCCAGCCGAAACCCGGAAACGTCAGCCCACGCCGCGGCTACGGCTGCGCGGGCGCCGCAAGGTCCGCCGTACGTCAAGGAAGTGCGTGCGCTGGCGTATTCGCGACGGTGCACATACAACTCCAACATTTTGAATGAAATTTCTCGTTTCGTTTGCGCGTGTGCATCACCTGTGGGAACACACGCGTGACGTCATATAAACACAAACGGACACACCACACAACACGCTGAACATGGCTCTAGCGACACTCGTTGGTAGGTAACACACACACATACAGACACACACTCAACCGCACGCACACACACACGCACACATACACACACCCGGTCTGTAAACAAAATGTGGGAACCAGCCGAGCAGTAAATGAGCCCACGATGAACATCAATTAGCCAAGAGATTTTGTAAACGATTTAATTTCTTCCACGATCAAACACATTTAGAGCTTTTACCGCAAAACTTCAAGAAAAGTTTCACTTAACTTTTATTCAGTGCGGGCGCAAAGCTGTTTCGGTTACACTGGGGGTTGTTGTGAGAGGTGCTCCCATGGTTGAGGGGGTTGACGATGATAAAGAATGTTCATTACAAACTTTCCCGTTATTCGTGTTCTAAAGCGCAAAGCGAGATGGAAAAAGGCGTCTTGGCATATTTTCGTCTTGGCTCCCATCCTAGTTTATCTGCTACATTACGATGTTTATTCACAATACTAATGCGAACATTTAATGTGTGTGTTGTGCCACTTGTGAGTGGTACCGCCGTTTTTGCCGAAGTACTTGAACATCCTTGATGCCAGAACACCCGCCGTGATACATGTACAGTTGTACACCCCATGGGAACATCTAGACGGCTCCCGAAACTATGACTCAAACGCCAACAGATTGCCTATGATCATTTAGGTTAGGTTTATGATTTGGAACACAAAATGCGCGGTGAGCTAAATTCTTTCATTCTTCTACCATACGTACTTTTAAATAAACAAAACAAATATTGAAATAGTATGTATCTCTGTGTAATGTAGGTACGAAGTGGATTAACCTACTCCTTAGATGATTTGTGTTTTCACGTAGATACCAATTTATCTTAAATAAAAAACGAAGAGGTTTTCTACCTTGTATGTAACCTCAAAATGTTTGACTGGGTGAACCGATTTGCATGATTCTTTTCTTGTTTGAAAGCTGGTGCTTCCCGTTTTGTGCCTTTTAAGTTTCGACAATGGCGTTCATGAGAAAATTATAAAAGTGATAAATGATTTTTACTGGTTGAAGTCCATTATAATTTGAAGTAATTTTGTTTATATTAAGGCACATAAAGCCGTATTTGCTGTGTGCCTGAATCCCTATTAAAAAAAAAACTTCACTTCACGACTTAATATTTATATTTAATGTCAATACATGAAGTCAAGAAAGTAATACATCTCGATACAAGCAACGATAAACTCGAGCTTATCCTTCCCTTTTACATATAGCATACTGTTTACATAACAAAGTTTCAGGAATTGACTTCATCGTCTTAAGAATTGGTTAAGGGTCCTTTTTAGCACAATTTTATTTTCTGTTAAAAATCTAACCAACTCTCCATTATCTTCGGGACTTCTATTACTCTGAAATAAGCTTTATCTTTAAGAACGTAATTGTTACCTATAATTTTATTTATTTATATACGAGTATTTAAAAGAGAAATTGTAGATATTTGAAAAGCCGGAGGATCTATAATATATTCCTCGTAGCATGATAATTGATCCGTTTTCAAACATATTTGCAATTTGAAAACATCAACTTTCTTAATACCTAATTAAACACTTAAACATCTAATAGAGCTTTTTGTATATTATTACGAAACTCGCTGTGTTAACAGCGGTGTTAACCAATATTTGTCTAATTCCCGTGAGATTTTCGGGTTCAAATACAACATATATCTCTTTCCCAGGTTTATATCTATCTTCCCACCACAACACCCATTCAGTAGTTTTCTGGTAAAAGTGAAACAAACAAACTTATATTCGCATTTATAATATTAACATTTAAAGAAGAAATCTCAATACAATAATTTCTTTCACGTTGTTCAGCAAATCGCTTCCATGCAGCTTGCGCATCCATCCTCTGGGCTGATGCCAAATGGACGTTTACCTAATTGGCCATTTACTACTGACGTGAAGGGTCATTCTGGTTACTGTTGTATGTATTATGCGGGGTATATTGAAAACCAATGAATATTATACGTCTCGTCCTAGTGGAACAAACACATCTTTCTTAGATGCCAGGGTCAACTTAGCCCACGTGTTTTAACCCGCGGGCTGAATTGACCACACACATATTTTTTTGGTCAATTCGATTAAGCATTCATCACACACTGGGTATAGTTAATTCCTATCAACTCCAATTGGAACGGCGAATTTTGTCGATTGCTTTATTTCTAGTTCAGATCTTATTGTCTTTTATGGACCAATTATCCTCTTTTCTTGTCAGTGACTGTCATGCATAGTTCACTGTGGGGCGAGTCGACCACAACAACAAAACGTTTCTTGTCAATTCAGCCCACAGGCTCAAAAATGTGGGCTCAGTTGGCTCTGGAATCCTTTCTTTATACAGTGTGATTTGGAAATGCCCTTTTAAGCCTTTTTAACTATTACGTATTACGTCACGGGCTATATTCATGAGCCGCATGGCGTCCACTGCTCGACGAGGCTGTGATTTCCATGATCATCATGATCATTTGGGGGGAAATGCCAATAATCGGAACGCTTGGCAAACGTATTGGCAATCACAGTGATGCTAGGGTTTTACTCACAGAGAGCGCTGCTGCCGGTCCTCTTATCACCCCCAAGGCGGGAAAAGTTGGGACGGTCACCAGACCGTCATGGTGACGCTACCAACGTCTTTCAACTTATATTTATGATTACAAGTATAATTTCAACTTAAATTTACGCAAATGGTTCTGTTGCTATTTATCCTCTTTATTAAATACCGTCTGTAGTTACACTAAAACCTCAATTGATTTAATTAATGCTGATGGTGTTTGGAACGTATGCAGAATTTAATTATTCATTTGTTCATCCATTTTGTGTGCCTATAGATCAGTAATCAGAGCAGGTTGACAGCAATTGGGGTTTATAATATATAATAATAATTGTGAGCGGTGTGCTACCTTCCTAGCTCATCGATGCTGAACTGGTAGGAGATTAAGATATTGTGGCCTTTAGTGAACAGGAAAAATCGATCTATTTGAAATCGGGGTCGATTTGGAACGTGGAAATGTAAAATATTAATTCAATCACTAAATAGTATAAAACAAAGTCGCTTCCTGCTCTCTGTCCCCATGTACGTATGCTTAGATCTTCAAAACGGATTTTGATGCGGCTTGCTTTAGTATGTAAAGTGATTGTTGAGGATATATTATATTATGTACAATACATGCATATAATAGCAGTGAAATACTGTTAATAATGTATATTGGAAATGGTAAAACAACGCCGGGTCAGCTAGTATAATATAGGATCATCTGGTAAAGGTAGTTTTTGATTAGTGAATTACAGATTGCACTAAAAAGGCGGAATACTAGAATTAAAAATGTTCCATGTACTGAATATAGTTACTGCCATACGAAGAAAAGGCGCAACATCACAATATTTTCAAGGGAACATGCGCTTAATTACTGACGGTGCTTCAGGACCACATAAGGATTCCATACGTATTTAATACGGATTCTTTCATTCTTTGCCGAAAGTCAAGAATTGTGCCCTTTCTCCTATTGACGGTAATACACCCGTCTGTTGTAAATCCCGGTATTCTACATGTTACTTGCATGGAAGAATGTTTGTCTTGGCTCTCGGTACGCTTGCAGATGTTCAAGTTTCAGTTTGCAAATATTTCTAAATTATGTCAATGACACTCAAGCTTATGCAGTATCTCAAGATGCAGTTTGTGACAGTCATTGTTTTGGTCAGCTGTCAAACACAGTACTTACTGAGAGTTCACTAACTCTTGTTTGCATTTTTTTGCGCACAAAATCCTGAATGAGGCTTTCGTTCTTTTAATTTGTGACTTCTTTACATTTCTCGTTACAATATCATCTTCCATAGTAATGTCTACATGTTTGTGCTGTCTTCAATTGTCTAAAAGCAAGTTAATTAACCATTCTTATGACAATTCTTCGTACGAAATACTCCAACCAAGCAAAACAGAGTCTCTACATTTACTGTAACATCTGTAACGTGGTGTCACCAAAGATTCGCGTGTAGTACAGCCCAATATTGAGTGTGATGATACACTTGACAGTTAATTAGATAATCATAATGAGATCACTCTAAAACTTGTTTTTAAAAGGCCATACTAATAACTATTCCGAAGATATACCAAGCTCAACTTCAGCTTGTCAGCTGTAGGTATGTCAAGTAAGAAATAACCACTTCCAGTAGAACTGAAATACCATTTGTATAAGAGATAGCGCGTTTATTGGTAAAGACGAACTAATTTAGCTCGATACTGATATTTTACTTATTTTTTATTATAAGTACTGCTACATTTTACCACATGACTTGATGATAAAGTATGGAAAAACCTATTCTTCTAGAATCAGATGCTTTGCGTTACCTCGTCACTCACTTAGCAGGGACTAATCTGTCGCCACGTGTGTATTCAGCTATTTATTCTTACCTTAGTTCCAACGATTTGTTCAGAACTCACATCGCTGTCTCTACCAGACGGCAAAGATATGAGAGGGAGAGACATAGAGTAGTACAAAACTACGAGAATTACACCGTTTCAGCTCTGTGGTTTCGTTCTAACAATCAGATTCTTCCACGCAAAGTGGGTACTCTAATTCGTAGGTGGTGTACGAGTTATCTCAAGATATTAACAGACTATTTAACACCATTATATAGACCGTTGTCATGGTCGCATTTTCTCGTTTATGGTTTTCTGGGTGACAATGTTATGCCCGTAGTAGAACTATGAATAATTTTTAAATCCTTAGATTATCGTTAGCAATAGTGATTTTTGACAATGCAATAAAAATAAATACGCTGGCAGAGACTGGATGGGAGAGGCCAGACCAGAGAATGAGTTGGAGAGAGAATTGGAGAGACCTGTGTCCAATAGTGGTCAAATATGGGCTGATATGATGAAGAAGAAATAAACACACACTACTTACAAATCAATAATTACTATCGATACTTTTCATGGTACTTTTTATGGTATCGATTTATTATACACATTGACACAAAACTTGGTAAACTTCAACAGAACTACGTCAAGAAGCCATGTCTACATCAACAATTATATTTCTAGGTCCAAATGATTTCAAAATAATTTGCACTACTAAACAGAGATGAGTCAGTCAGTGAATCAGGACTTTTGTAGATAAAACATCCAGCACATATCACATGACTTAGTTCGTTGCACTTACAACCCTTGTCTGCGAAACAGACACGTTGACTAATCATCCAGATATACATACACACATCAACAGTGTCTAGGGATCAAGTACATTTTAGAAGATTGCACTCAAGAATGTATTTTACAAAAACTGAATTCATTCATAATTTATTCAAAATGTAGTGATAAGTCATTGATACAGGCATGGGGAATTAGGTAGGAGACCAATCCAGAAGATTAGATTTTATTTAAATAAATTAGATTATTTTTAGAGCTAAAAAAGCAGCAACTACTTATATGCATATTTTAAAAACTAATTATTCTTAATTGTCAAAAGGCATTAGCGTAATAACCGTTTGATGTTTAAAGCCCCCGGTGACTCTTTCTATGTGTTCTTTCAGACTTCTGGCCTCTACTAGATGTGACTAAGTAGGTTTGTCATGGACTACTTGTCCCCTTAGACCACCCAAGTACCACCTAAGATCACAAATACCAAAATGATTGTTTACCTATGATGGCATTTAGACGAGTACTTTTGAATGGCGATTCCTATATTCCAATACAACTGACAATATTTTTACGTTGTCATCTTCCTACGTGTGTTGTAAAATAGACCTACGCGACGAAAGGCATGTCACTAAACCCATTGACTGTTGAATGAAGGAACATTCCCTAAGAATGTTTACGTCGCGTCGCGTCGATACTTCTAGTATAAAGTACCTACACATATAGTAGGTATACATCCATACAGAAACAAATAATGACTTTTTACTCTGCGCAAAACATAAGAAAGATTTATTCACTCAGTAATAATTATAGACACATATTTTTATGTTTTGATGGGAGTTAGTTGTATTGCGCGGGTGACATCACTGGATTCGAAGGACGTTCTCTAGCTGACCAGTCTAGGATGTTGCCCTATGACTATTTAACACCTCGCTTTGGCAGCTTTTATCAACACTGTTTAAATTCTTTTTTCTTTTTTGCAATGTACTTACAATTCTGAAAAGTTTACCAACCTTCTTGCCATAAGATATTGCCGGGAAAAGAGCATTTTTTTTTTAATTACCACGTTCCATTTCGTCCAGTCACAGTTTCGTTCGGCCATCGGCGTTCGACAGAGCAGAGTCAACCGGAAAATGTAAAATTTCACCGCACACCCCGACCGCGGCCGTGTCGCCACAGAAAATGGAGCACAAGCAGATATAATTATAACGGGACGAACAAATCTTTGGCTCTGATTAATACGTAATTCGAACAACTATATCTTCGCAATTAATTCGTGAGATTTTCCTCGTAGATGTACAGTTTAATAAAGCGAGTAAATTCATTTCGTTTGCCTATAATTCTCATCGTAAGCTGGGAGGAAATATTGTCAGATTTTCAACAGCCGACGACGTGTCAAATGTTATCTGCACATTTGACTTACATAGGTGACATCAATGTTTGACATGTTTACTGCATAGTGTTAATGGGGAATTTTCTTTGACGTTTTTCTGAGAGATTTTCGGGCGGAGAACTGTCATTACTGTCAAACTTCGTTTGGAAAGTACGACAGTAATGACAGTTCACCCGAAAATCTATCAGAAAAACGTCAAAGAAACCCCTTACATACAGAGAAGGAACCCTTAACCGAAAAGTGTGTAAATTACAGGCTTGGCAAAAAAGAGTAGAAATTAAATAGTAGAAACACTCTGTGGAGAAACGTCCGACTTTGACAGCTTTTCATAGAAATGCTTGCCATGTTTAATTTCTATTTTTTTTTGCCAAGCAGTACTATACTTATCATGTTCACTACAGCCAGGCAATCATCTGTTGGCATGTGGCTAAAAAGATTACCACAGCCAATGCAGTCTTTGATGGATAGTGACCACAGATCTAAATATTCGTGCCCTAGTACTATAGAGATATTTGATAGTGACCCTTATTATTATCACAATACAAGCATAAACGAAGCGCTCACGCGCCAAATGATTTTTGTCAGATTATATGTGGGACACATGCAAACAGTTATCATCGGTGTACGAGTAGGCGCAGGGTGGATTAAAGTACAATTTTGCTTGGCAAGTATGCATAGGTACCCTATGCTTACATCTTTCTGGTGATAAAGGCAAAAGTACTTAAGTATATAGATATTCTGTTCTTTGTCCATAAATATAACTATTAAATTGCAAATTTAAAAAAAAAACCCGATTTAAATTTTCGTGTCGTGCCATTTCAGTAATACCCCATTTGAACATATTTGTACTTATAAAGTCGATTTTTTTCCCCACTTTCAACCCACATAACTTTTGAACAAAGTATCCAATTTTCATTTAATAAACAGATTCTAAATATACGTGTCGGGCTTTTTCAATTGATACCTTCTTATATTTTATAAGTAAAATTTTTCATCCCACTTTCAACCCCCATAACTTTTGAGTGGGTAAACAAAAAAGATTAAACATAGCTAAGAACAAGCTCGATCAAATCAGCTTTCAAACTTGCCTGAGACAGACACTTACACTTATAACAACGCGTCGTTTTTGCGTCGGGGGTTAAAAGTAAATAAATATTATGAATGTGACTTTATACCGTTCGGAATGTGCGACTCTTTTTAACCCCATCACGTCTGTTTATTGTATCCGATGTTTTTCCCAATCTCACAAACGATGCGTTCCACAGTTTACACAGCGACCTTCCCGAAAGTTCTTTCACTGCAATCGTCGTATCGAATGTGGATCGTAATTCGTATGTAGTAATCTCGTTTAAATGAAGTAACGTCTCAATCCACAAGGTCAGGTTACGATGGGCGTTAATTTACTTGTGTTTGTATAAGAATGAGACTTTTCAATGTCATTTAATTGTGCACGAATCTGGATACCTTACAGCACAGAGCCAATTTTTTTTGCAGTAAACGCGCAATTGGTTTTTCATCGTTTATTTTTTGGAAGAAATTCAGTTATAGCCTTTCACAGACGTCATTATATAGGTACGTTTCTTCTATTGGTGTTCTGGTTTGGGATCTGTGCTGTTCCAAACGTTTGGGATGGCCGCCACGACAGATGATGATGAGATGTAAATAGCGTTGCCGGCTTATAACATTTTACTAAACTTTGTGGAAAAATGAACTATAAATAAGAATATCTATGCAAAATATGCCATTATTTATTATAAATTTTTTTGGGCGTTTTTATGTAA
Source organism: Conopomorpha cramerella (assembly GCA_012932125.1). Lineage (NCBI taxonomy): Eukaryota > Metazoa > Arthropoda > Insecta > Lepidoptera > Gracillariidae > Conopomorpha > Conopomorpha cramerella. The sequence continues at coordinate 4,394 of SJJU01010109.1, read as the reverse complement.
GCCTTAAGGTCTTCATGTCGCGGGCGAATAGGTACCTAATGTAAAAGAGTGCTCCATCGTAGATCACATCGCTGCTTAACAGCAGGCAGGATGGTAGTCAAACGCTTGTTCAATGTGTTTTAAAAAAAGTCTAAATATGGTAATGCAGTGCTCAGGATAAGCAAATAACTCCCAGAGGTAAAATAACGGGTGGAGACCGCGTCTCTGCAAACGGAGTGTAAGACGCCCTCAGGCAAGGTGGACTGATGATATACGCAAGATGGCTGGCAGAAGCTGGATGTGGGAAGCCGAAAACAGATCACAGTGGCGTGCAATTGGAGAGGCCTATGTCCAGCAGTGGACAAGTATGAAGCTGATGGTGATGATGATGGTAAAATAATTGTGAACAGCTCAGGGGGCTAAGCCTGTTACACTCTCGTAGTTGCTTCGCTGTGGCATCGTAGCGGCAAACGATGTACATCGCTGTTTTACTACGGACGACAGTGAAATGAAAGTAAGGAAATCAGCAATGCACAAAGTAGTGGATTAGACTTGGGTACTAGGTCTAGAGTAGAGCTAGACTAAGTTTTAAGGGCAATTTCTACTAATATCATAACAAGAAAGGTTGTTTGTGGTTGGCGTAGTTGATGAATGAATGACTGTTACTTTTTCAAGCGAAAACGCTGAACAGATTGTAATGAGACTAAACAATAACATAATTTTCGGAATAAAATCTACAAGCTGGCAACTGTCAGAAGCTGGATGCGAGAAGCCGAAAACAGATCACAGTGGCGTGCAATTGGAGAGGCCTATGTCTAACAGTGGACAAGTATGGGCTGATGATAATTAGGAGTTTACAACGGGAACGGGATAAACTTTTGGCAACACCGACACTACGCGGACATTTGTGTGTATGAGATATTCTTTCGATATTTTGTATTGCGACTCTATAAGAGTTCGATTATATCAGTTTCGACGTTTTGAGCATCGGCATTTTAAGCGTGGGTATTTTAATAATCGATATTGTAATATGTAAACAAAATATTTTCTGTTATACTTCTAATTTGTGTGAATTTTGTACTTACATGTATGTACCTTTTCCATTGTCACGGTCATGACATATCCCTTTCGCTCCATCTACATACATAATAGTGTCATACAATGATCTCCGGTTTTGAGCACTTTTCACTCCACCAATCCTCTCTATATTTACATATCTTTTTCAAAAAGAAGTTTTTCGCTGTCACAATTAGAATACATTGCCATATTTTTACTTATCAGGCACCGGAAGTGTCGTAAACAATGATACCTCTTTTCATGCATGCATTAAATGATTTTCATGCATATACGACACGAACTGTACATTTAAATGCAAATAATGTACTTACTAGCTATATACCCCGTAGTGTTAACCGCGGTCTAAACTTTTGTTACTTTTCCCTTAGAGTTTTAGGATAAAGCTTTGATAGGTATGTTTTACCTAAATGTTAGAAAATGTATGTTATGGAAGGATTTCTTATATTTTAGTTAACTTTTTGTTTGCATGAGGGTAACCTAATGATGTTCGTTTATGGGTATGTTTAACAGCATTACGCATTAGGGTAAGGTAGGCCTAATGACATTTATGTCTAAATAAATATTAAAGCTTTTAGGATAAAGCTTTTAAAGCTTTACGATAAATAAACTTATTCTGGTATCACAAACTCCTATGCAGCTCCACCAGAGCTTCCAAAAATCGTTGTAGAAATGTACTATGACACGGCAATACGCTGTTCAAACATATCAAATGGCCTTTAAGATGAAAATTACCTTCCCATGTCATGGCGGGAAATTGAACTTTTGAAAAGAACAAAATGAAAGCGGAGTCGCCACACGCGGTTCTAAAATAGCCCCGAGCGAACGGCCGCGCCAGCCAGTGTCGAGGTTGCAACGCACACTCCACTAACTAAATGCTTATTGTTTTGTATGATATCACAGTTTTGCAAATAGGTAGGTAGTTAAATCTGCGAAAAAAATAAAATACCTCCGCTTAAAATGCCGATGCTCAAAACGTCGAAACTGATATGATCGAACTCTTATAACGTCGAAATTAAAATATCGAAATAATATCTTATACACACTAATGACCTATGTTCTATTCAGCAAATAAAGTAGGTAGATCTGCCTACCACGCTTTAAGATTAAAAGGCGTGAATTTTAAGTGTATTGTATTGTCAGGGTTACCAGAAGAGCATGAGACCCAGGGGACCCCGAACAAAGAAAAATAAACAACTAGTTGGTTGTTGCCTCTTTATTTATTAAATGTGTTCCTTATGGTACTACAATGGACCTCAGGGTCGGGGTATAGGTTACTGCTTCCTTTTTAAAGATAACTACTAATCTCTAAATGTACCTTAGTTTCAATGTGAGCGACTCACTAACGGGCAGCGCAGTGGACCGGAGAGTGTAAAATGCGACTTGGGCTTTAGTTACTGTCTAAACTGTACCGAAACTTTGCACATCATCATTATCAACAGCACATATTCGTCCAATGCTGGACATAGGCCTCTCCAATTGTACGCCACTGCGATTTGTTTTCGATCCAGCATCCGCCAGCCATTTTGCGCTTATCATCAGTCCACTTTGCCTGAGGGCGTCCTAAGTCGTTTGTCGAATATCGAATCCCCAAGGATTGACACCTATGTATAGGTAACTTGTCTTTACGAAACACAAGTACCTACCTACACCACAAAACACAGGTCTTTCGTTAGCCTATGTCGTGATTACAACAAAAAAGGGTCTAGCAATAACTCTATTATTAGGTCGGGTAACCAAAATACTAAGTTAGGCAGTGTGTTTTTGCCTATATGGTGTGCACGCCACTGTTATGTACATTAATCTGAAAATTTAATAAAAACAGTTAAAGATCATCTCGTGCACCTCATAAAATATAATCGAACTTGATTGTAGCAGAGTGAACAATCGACAATATTTCATCAGCCATGTTGTTATCGTCAAGGTATTTTTTGTAGGTAGGAACTTAGTTTGATATACACAGACATATGAGTTTTGCGGCCGTAATGGCTCTTTGGACTTTTAGAAAAACCCGACTTTCAAAACGAAAATTATCAATGAAAAACTTAACGCAGAACGAAAAACAAAATACGGATATCGTAGTTTTTTGTCTAGTTTCATATGCAATAGTAAAACAAAAACAAATAAAATGTCGTCAATTGTGCGAATGGGAACTGTCAAATTAGTCCGTCAAACTAAAACGTTGTGTGGTTTTATGAAACCACGGTAAAAGTTAAACTCCGTACTCCGCGGCCGACTGCCTACATGCAACACACAGACGAAAAAGTTTGAGACGATGTACTAAAAGTTACACTTTAACCCGTTGTCTTTTTATTGTGTTATTAATAAACGCGTTGTCACTTATACAACGGTTATTACAGGTCTACTTGAGCTGGTTATTCCGTATTTGAAATACAACTGACAAGTTAAGCTGAGCTTTGTGTATCTTCGAAATAGCAATTTCGCCATTATTAGTAAGACCCTAAAAATCTTAGTATGCCTACCTACATACCTCTACCTGTATTCAAAACATTCAGGTGTATTATCGTGTTGCACACTTGGCCGTGTAGGACGGCCGAGGTGGGGTCGCTCGGTCATTCACACAGATAATTTATAACAAACTATTTCTTTCATAATTTCACATAGTCGTTATATTTTGTCAAGCTTTTAAAGTCATTGTCAATCGGGGAAAATGCGATATATTATTTTAACTAACGATCCAAACGTTGCTTTGCCAATAATAATGTTTCTCTGATATTATATGTACGTATCATACATAAAAAACATTTTTTTAAATACTCTACTAAAGAAAACCGTATCAAAATCCATAGTTTTAAAGATCGAAGAATTAAAAGTTACAGAAAGTGGGAGGTAATTTTGTTTTATACTCGTACTATTAAAATTTATATTGAATTATTGAAATACGCATAAAACAGTACCAACATAATTGAAATACGCATAGAAATAGGGTATAATTTTTATACCAATAAGTATTTGCATCTCGTTCGTTTCACACTATCTTTGATAGATTGCTTTTTTTTAGTAAACTCCTCATTATCGTAGCTGTAGTACCAACACACACAAAAACGGATTCAGTAGACAATGTAAAGTTGTTTTAAATCATACTCATGTTGGGATGTTACTATACCAATCGATCGATTAGTGAAGTCGTCGTGGCTACGATGTTTTACACGTCAATAAAGCCATCACATGTCTGTAGTTTTATAGTTATTAATCATTTAACAGTATAAAACAAAGTCGCCACCCGTCGTCTGTGCCTATATTATCTTTAAGACTAAAATAAAAAAAATAAATACACTTCACGCCTTTTAATCCCAAAGCGGGGTAGGCAGAGGCACTTG